>ML833683.1:0-33679 GCA_009831015.1 Picea engelmannii
AAATGTCACAGAGGTTAGATCATTCATGGGTATTTTCGTTTATTACCGAATATTCATAAAAGGATTCTCAAATATTCCAATCCCCATTACTTATTTTCAAAAGAAGAGACCGAAATTTGAATGGACTCCCAATTGTGAAGAAATATTTCAGCAGTTAAAAGACATTTTGACAAGTGTGCCAATATTGAAGAATGCGGATATAGAAAAATATTTGTTTTTGTGCATGGATGCATGCAAGGAAGGGATAGGTGGAGTCCTCACATAAAAGGATCATGCGGTATGATACAAGTCCCAAACATTAAAAGAGTGTGAGAGGAATTATGCTACCCATGATCTAGGATTGACACCATTATTCATGCACTAAAAATGTGGATATATTACCACATGGGAAGAAGATTTGAGGTAAAGAAAAACCGTTGTGGTATGAAACATTTACATGGAAAACCCACATTAAATGTCAGGAAAAGTAGATGGTTGGAATTCCTTAGTGAATATGACTATGAGATTAAGCACATCAAAGGAAAAGATAATCAACTGGTTGATGGAATTAGAAGGAGAGCACTTGAGATGCATATTGCATCCATTAGCATGTACATTACTGATATGAAATATAAAATTATTGAATCAACAAATTCAAATAAACACCATTTGAAAATAAAAGAAACATTACAAGAAGTTAATTTTCAACATAATTTAATTATTATGAACTGGAAGATGATGGAATTGTCATGTATAGAGGAAAGGAATATGTGCCAAATTCAAGTGAGATGAAAATACAGGGATGAGGGAAACTCACAATATGTCATATGTTGGACACCCAAGATATCAAAAAATAATTGCAGTTGTGAAAAGATTGAAGAAAGAAGTGGTTAATTATATAGTCAGGTGTCTAGAGTGAAAAAAGGTGGAGAAAAAACAAAGACATCCAGCTGGGATACTACAATAATTTCCCATTCCATAATGGAATTTGGAAGTGGTTGACGATATTTTTAATTACCATTATAATGTAAAGACAATTAGAAAGAATTTGCATTTCATTATCAATCTAGGATTTGTATGAAACTTGCAAACTATCATTTATTGTTTATGTTAGGGACGAGTATTCAATTTTTTTTTTAGTTGTGAGGTAGTAGAAAGAATAAACAGTCTCAATAAGAGGGCTTTAGAATATCTCTAACAAGGTTACCAATAAATAACTAGTGAAAATATTGATTTAACTATAAACTTCATAAACTATCTCACCTGAGCCTCGAAGCAATGTGTTGTGACCCCCAGCTGAATGGAATTAAAAAGAACAAAAAGTAGACTAAGATAATTCAACCAGACTATAAGCAATCTGTTTTGACCCCAGTTGAATGTAGTTTCATAAAATGTGAAACGAGCTAAACTAATTCAACCAAACTGGAAGCAATGTGTTGTGACCCCAATTGAATGTAATTGCAATTTCCAAAACTAGGTTCTAAATAAGCTGTAGAAAGGAAATTGTTATCACTAAAAAATTGTCTACAACATTGCACATAATGGTTGAAGAAAAACATCAATGCCAGCAACAATTAGTCCACCTACAACACAAAAATCTATCCAAAAGGAAAAAACCTATATACTTGGGTCAAAAATCAAAGTGTGCAAATTCACCAAAGGAAGTATGCTCACAGTGCGCATAATGCATAGACTAGCAAAGGCCTCATAGCGCATTGTGAGCAAGATGTGTGACTTTCTATAAGAAAATCCATGCACTTATATGAACGGTGGATTTATGGATCTTGTTGGCCCCTCAACCACTTCTAGGCCGACCCCCAACATGATTTGACACTCATATCTGAGCGAAATCTAGCTTGGAGGCTGGTCAAGGGCTAGGAAGTGCCCTAAAAGGCCCCTTGTTCCCACTATGAACCAATTATATCTTGCCATGGATGGATGTTATAAATATGTTCCATGGGTGTGCTAAGAAAAGAAGATATTCAAGGTATTGTTATGCTGCAAGAATTCTTCTTTGAGAATCCTATTTTCTCTTTGAAGCCTTCAAGCACCATTGCAATAGGCCATTCCACTCGCCACTTGAGGGAATAGGCATTGTATTTCTTCACCATTTTCCATTTCTTCCATTGTATGAAGAGAAGAGATATCAATTAGGGAAATCAAGAGCCCTCCCAAGGAGGAAGAGGGGACTCATAAGTCCCTACCTTTCTCTACGGTGTTTATCCTATCAATCTATTGATCCATTGGTAGCTATATGTTGGTCATTTTTTTATTTTCATGGTTCTAGTTTCTCAATCTTATCTAACATTTATTTCTTAGTTGTTTTTAGTTACATTTCTTTGTTTTCATGTGTATTTATTTCTCTAATCAACTCACAAACTTTTGTCTTGTTTAGCTGGCTTAACTAAGCATGCAAGTGTTGTGTTTTTTCTCACCCAAGTGACAAAACCAACACAATAGATTGGCGACCATATTGGGGATCAGTATCAAAATCCTCCCTATTTAAGTCTTCAGAGAACTTCATTTTAATTGTTTTGATATGCAGGTACCAAAACCGGCCTAGCCCAACCTGCCAAAGTCAAAATTCAGAGCGAAGGAAGGAGTATTTCACTTGGAAATTTCTTCCCCAACGCATGACAGGAAGTGTATAAATTTTAGGGCCCACAGACCCACACTATGCACATTGTTCATGAAACAGGCTTCATTACTCTACACATTATGTTCCCTGTGCACACCTATCAGAACTGTAACCCGTGCATAAGTCCAATTTTTTCAAATTGTAAGGGTTTTTATGAATGTTTTGAGGGCCCCTAGCCTTCAGATTTTTATTGTCCTTCACTTTGTAAGGAAACTACACTCCACTTAGAGTCCTTTCTCATAAGAAAGGTTAGCTAACATAAGCCATAGGGGTAAAAAATGAATCACTATTCTTCTCTTTTTCTTTGTTGCCACATGGATGGCTCATTTGCCTTTTAAAATTTTAAGTTGAAGTTATTTCTTTTCATACACAATCACTTAAATTGGGACTATAAGTTAATTTTAACCCTCAAGTATGCTCTTCCCCCACACCCTAGTGTGATCTCAGGAATCTGAAAAGGTGGTTAAAAAGAAATTTCATCTCCCTTAACAAATCATTTAGGAGAGGAAAAATCCCCCCTAGGGTTCCTCCTAGTTGTTGGAAAACATCTTAAAGATTTGTAAGGGCCCATACATGCCCACATGTTTGCAATCTTATGATAGTTTCTAAAAATGTTTCTTAGTTTATATCACAATCTAGGGAAGTTTAAAGATCAAGTAACGGGCCCATACATGCCCACATGTCTACAATTCTAGGATAGTTTCAAAGTCTTTCTTAGTATAGACAACATTTTAGGGATTTTAAAGGATTTGTAAGGACCCATATGTCCACATTGCTAGTTCTTTAGGGATTTGAATATTCTGCAAGGTTGTACCAAAGACACATAGTAAGGTAGGTAAAAAGATTTGTAAGGACCACAGGAAGTCCACATGTTGCAATCTCACACTTAACTTATTAAAATATTTTCACACTTTTCACTTTCTTGCACACAAAGACACCCTTCACATGCATAATTTCTATTAGAATAGTGGAGGTAAAAGTAGGCATTCTCCAAAGGAATTCTGAAAGATACGACTACTTCTTTGGAAATTATCCACACCAAATTAATTCAAACGAGGTTGGTCCATGAACCCAATCTCCCAGCCCACCACATCTAAAGAATTTCTAAAAACACACTAAATTTTCCTCCACAGGAGGTGGCAAAAGAAATTTTTTAGTCTAGGTAGGATTTCGGGGGTAGGCATCCAAATAAACCCCCATTATCAGGTTGTCAAATTTTGAAACAATATAAGTTGAGAATAGGGAACTTTCAAATCCTCCAAGTCAAGTGTTCCTACACCATAAGGCAGAGAGATTCCCATGAAGGGTCAAAGGTCGAGGTCTGGTTGTTCTGCACATCCCTCCTTGAGTCACCCAACTCTTGTGAGGGCATCTAGCCCGTGACCCATTTCTAAGGCCAAAAATCTAAATGTCTCACTTTGATCGAGGTACTTAGTGGCCAAACTTAGGATATCTACACAGGTGGTGTTTGTGGGCTGCAATCACACCTTGATCATATTTTGTGTGGCTATTGGGAAATATCGCCAGCTCTTTTGCGATATGCACCCTCTACCCCTCAGTATAACTGATTACTTCAGCCTTCACTAGTTCCTCTTCTAGTGGCGTCAGACCCCACTACCGAGTGCTATTGGAAGGTCCAGTGATGAATTGAGAGGAAGGACGATAGGTCTTTTAGGACATGAGCATTTGTTTTTATTATTCCCCCACAGGGACAAAATCCACCTATCCACATGCTTGTTTATTTTCAGTTGATTTATGTATGACGTTCATTTGATTACATGAAATTGTGAGTTATACTATTTTGTGAAGGCCAAAATTACACAAAGCTCTTGTTCATTTATTTATCTCTTGTTAGTATCTTCACACATTCATTTTTCTATTCGGAAACCATAGGGGAACCACAGAATCCCTGTCGTTCTAGACGCTTGCAGAATCTCCCTCCTATTCTAGGAGGAGTTCCTAGTCTTGCCAAATCACCAACTCAACCATCTCACACCCCTGTGAGTGCTACTTTGTTGGGATCAACTTTACTTGGTTCCACTTTTCTTGGGTCAAATACCCAAGGTCATCCATATATTATTTCTCCTTCACAAGGAGGTGGGGGTCAAACTTCTTCTCAAGGGAGAAGTAAAATCCCACCAAATACCTCTCAAGGGATAGGTCCATTACCTACTCACACAATGGCTGGAACTAATCCTTCACCAAATATTTCTATGACATACTTGGCATCCCTCAACACTCTTGATTTGACCAAACTCACGAATGATCCCATTTTGCATGACCCCACTTGGCCCAATATTCCTACAAAACTACCTTCAGATATTCTGAAGTTTGAATTAAAATCAAGGGAAGATCCCACCAACCATGTTATGACCTTCCACTTATGGTTCTCTTTAAACAACATCATGGATGATTCCATCCACTTGAGGTTATTTCAAATAACTTTTACAAGCTCATCATCCAAATGGTATGTGGACGAAAAATCAGGGTCCCATGTGACATTTGAATCATTGTCCAAGGCCTTTTTGTCCTTTTTCCAACTACCATCTCATCATGATACTCGCTTAGAATTTCCTTCTGGTTTCAAACAAGCCACTACTATCCATATAGCCAACCACAACCATGAATGGCATCGGTGATGTAGTTTTTCTAAAGAAGAAACCACCAAAGAACAACGTCTTGAATGGTTTCTGAAATCACTTGTCTCTGTTATTGCTAAGGATGTAGCATCCACTTTCCCTCAGTCAAAAGAGGAATCCATCAGCAAGGCCCAACAATTTTACCTCATCTATGCTTAATCAGGTTACTTGTACATAGTACTACATGATGCACCCTGAACCATACCATTTGGCCAGGACAAACCTGGGATGTCCCACACTACGGATGGGTTGACTGGTTCTATGACCCATCTCAACCCTTACAGCCACCCGTCACCCACTTATAGTGCACATCAATATCCACAACCATATGGAGGGATGTCTTATTACCCTCCTCCCACTCACCAATAATCATATCATGTTGTTACCCCTCCACCATTGGGTGGACCCCCACCGATACCCATGATGCATCTGGTATCTCAACCGAGTACGAGTTCCCCCTCAACCCCCACATATAACCTCATTAATAGTGTAATTGCCTCCACTTCCTACATTCCATATGGATCGTCTCCACACAAAAATCCATATTTTCCATTTCCTTTTCCTCCACAACCAGTTTCTCCTCCACCATGACAACCACATGTCGACGTTAACTTTGTTCAACCCTCTCCCATTCAACAATTTCATACTTTTGAACAATTGAATACATAAAATCTATCCCATCAGTCGAATAATTCCAATAAGAAAGGGAAAAATCGAAACAATAACAACCCAGGACCAGGAGGAAATGACCCCCAACAAAATCATCCTACTCGGGGCAACCAGAATCAAGGAAACCAAAACCCCCAAGGGGGAAATAATAACAATCAACCATGAAAAGGGAAGAACAATAACCTCATAACTAACTTCCCTTGCACTCTATGTGGTGAGTATGGACATTATAGACACTAGTTCCCCCAAATTTCCGACTTCAAACGGATCTCCCTCTAGCACCTCCTGCCCCTCAGCAGGCCCCAAAAACTTATTTGCAACCACCACCTCCGGTTGTTTTGAAAACCCTATTCCACACCAATCTGTGATGAATACCCAATAGGAGATAATCCCCACCCCACCAAAAATGGGGCAGTATCAAAACCTGGGTCCCAATCAACCTGGAAATCCGATCGATCACAACATCCTCCCTACCAATGAAGAAGAGATTCTTTTGCAAACATGCGATCATCAATACGATGTTCCCCCTTAATCTACCCCAACCACCTCAGAAGCGGCTCCAGCTACAGCCAAAAAACCATTGATGATTCCACACCCTAAGACTGAACCAAACCCTCATATACCCCATATGTCGCTATGACGAAATGTACATAACCCTCATGTTAGTGCAGCACATAACTAAAGGCTGGTCCATGACTTATCACAGTCTCTTGTAGCCATTTCTGTATTGGAGGTCCTCCAAACCTATCCATCTCAGTGGAAATCCTTACTTTCCGCCTTAGGGGCAGTCGACCCAGATGATACTTGACTCATAACCTTTGATCCAGATAGCAGAGAACCACGCCTCCTTGCCTTGGTAGATTTTCAGATACCAATTAATATCCAAAACATCACAGGTCATTGGTGCATCATCAATGAAGGTGCATCCACATGCATCACGTCCAAAGTAGTATGGAAAAAACTTGGCTCACCTGAGCTAGTACCATCTTCCATCAACCTAAGAGCTTACGATGGTCGCCCATCATCCCTTGAAGGGATCTTCCAAAATGTCCCTATATAACTTGGGGGAAAAACCATCCTCATCGACATTGAATTTATCGACGCCCCACTTGATTAAAATATCTTGTTCGGACGTAGCTACATGTATGATATGAAGTAAATAGCCTCTTCTGTGTTTCATACGATGATGTTCCCCCATAATGGGAAAATCGTCACCATCGACCATATTACAAATTATGAGCCTAATCATTCCACCAACATTCATAACATTCTCCCCCTTGTCCACACTATCTCAGATGCTTTTTTGGTCATCGACATGGGTCCTGAAATTTTCAAGCACCCATCCTTGTTGGGGGAATATAATGGATCACCACCTCTCCTACACCCTACTATTTCAGCACAAGTGTGTGTCGTATATTCTAATGGAACAGATATTAGAGACAATACTCCTCCCATAGAAGCCCCTCCCCACATCGAAATTCCACCAATCGAAGCACTATTACCTTAGGAAATTCCTGAGAACCCCATTGTACCACTTATCCCAGATTTCCCCCCCCTCCAAGGGAAAATCCTAGTTTGGGAGACAGTCCCCCAATCCATTACCCAAATTCCCTTTTCTACCCCCCACCTAGATTCCAAGCATTCCATATAGCTTCTACTCTCACCCTTCCAAACATGGTTCTTTCCATCCCTGTATGGTATTTCCATCGACCCGCTATGGTTCCTACACCATCTCTCCCTCCTCAAACAAAGGGATTAAAAATGCATATCCCAGTACAGGATCTTGCCATGCCACCCCCACCCCCAACTAGCAGCAACACCACCACCATTGGGGGCAGACAAAGGAAGAATGAGCCCATAGTTCCACTTCCTCCCCGAGCTCAACCTCCTTGCGCACTATGCAAAAGAGAAGGAAGCCCCACTAAGAGATGTCCTACTCTTCCTGAGTTATGCAATCTTATCTAGCTCCCCAAAGAAACCCCATTTCTTATTACTCCACCAAGTACATCCACTGCTACTATGGAGTCCTCAACCACATGCAATAAATGGTTACAAACCAAATTCGCTTGTGCCATATGCTCAAAATATGGCCATTACACACATCATTTCCTAGTTCTACATCAATTCCACCAAACATTATTTGTTGTACACCACACATCTCAGCCAGAGCCCTCTCAATCACTCCTCACAGAGGCTCACACTACTGACATTCATTATATTTCGGCGTGAGTCCCCGAGCGAATGAGGTACCATCCACAGTATCGTAATATTTTCTTTATGTCCAGTGGGACATCGCACCCTATACACGATATCTCTTCTACATCCTTACCCCTCAAGGAAAATAACACTTACCTGTTGATAGTTCCCCATGTCACCTCCCAAGGTCCCCTATATTCTCGCATTTTCCACTACGATGAAGATATCCTGGAGGAACTAACTACCCCTGATTTCCCATGGAATGTGCTCCATCATTGAGCACTTTTTATTTCATAGGAGGCCTTTCACCCTCCTACCCAAGCCTCCCTGTGCACAATCGAAACCAAGTATTGTATTCCTTCGGGGATTATTGACTGTTTCAACAACCCTATCCCTACCCCCGATGCTTTTGAAGAGGTAAACATGGACAACATCTCCCCCACCTTCAAAATTGACATTTCCATTAAACCAGGAATCATCGAAGAGATCACCATTGGCGTCGCATGCTCCACTAACAAGATCATTGCTTATAAATATCTCTTTCCGGAATACTGAGACATTGTTTCCTAGTCATATACTAATATGCATGGCCTCGATCCTTCTATAGTCGAACATCGAATTGACACCTATCCAGATATCGCTTGTTTTTGTCAAAAGCAACGCCCCCTTCACCCATCCAGAGATATGGCTATCAAAGCTGAAATTCACAAGCTATGTGTAGTTGGTTTCATTTACCCCATTGCCTACACTTCATGGGTCTCCAAACCTGTCCCTATTAACAAAAAACAGGGAATTATTCGCATTTTCACAGAGTTTCGCGATCTCAACCATGGTTGTCCCAAAGACAACTTCCCAACCTTGTTCATCGACCAAATAATTGATGACTGTGTCAGCCATGAAGCACTATCCTTTATGGACAGGTTCCCCAACTATTATCAAATTCAAATCCATCCAGCAGATCAGTACAAAACCACTTTCACAACCCCTTGGGGTACCTTTTCTTATCACGTTGTACCTTTCAGACTCAAAAATGTCGATGCTATGTTTCAATGGGCCATGACCTATGTTTTTCATGATCTTGCTCGCATCATCCTTGCCTATTTGGATGACCTCATTTCTCTATCCAAAAAGCAAACCCATCATTTAGATGACTTACGCATCGTTTTCTAACAATGTCACCAATATAATATCCACTTGAACCCCCTCAAGTGTGTCTTTTGCGTCACAGATGGACGCATCCCTGGGTTCATTGTCTCCTAACACGACATCATTGTGGACCCCCTCAAGGTCCAAGCTATCACATAAATTCCACCACCTAGGAATTTACACCAACTACAGAGCCTACAAGGTAAATCCAACTTTTTACGTCGCTTTGTCCCAGACTATGCTACTTGCGCACATGGTTTTATCCACTTACTACGTCATGATATCCCATTTCGATGGGATGAACATGATCAAACATTTTTTTATGATTTGAAAGCCGCCCTATCCAGTGCCCCTTTGATTAGTCTGTTAGACTATGATTGCGATTACATCCTCTACTTATCAGCCTCAACTGTCTCAGTAGCAGGAGTCCTCATCCAATTAGGGGATGATGGACGTGAACATGTCATTTACTACATTAGTAAAAACCTTTTAGGGCCACCCTTGAAGTATAATCATGATGATAAATGTGCATTAGCAGTTTTCCTCACAATCCAAAAATTGCGACATTATATCCTGCTTCGAACTACCAAGGTCATAGAAGATTGCAACCCCATGCAGTACTTTCTTAGTCGACGACAGATTAATGGAAAATTTTCCCGATGGATCATTATCCTCCAGGAGTATGATCTAGATTTATGTACTCCCAAAAGAAAGAAATATCTCATCCTAGCTGATATCATTATGGCTTTTCCCTCGGACACCAAACCTTTCCCCATCAATGAGGATTTCCCTAATGAACACCTCTTCTTCATCCCCACTGATGATCCCTCGTATTCCGACCTCTTGGGTATGTACACCACCCAAAACATCATTCAATCATGGTACTTCTGGCCCACTTTTTTCCATGAATGCATCCACGTTGTCAAGCAATGCGACAAATGCTAGCTTTATGCAAACAAAGCACGTGCTCCACTAGCTCTTCTACACCTAGTCATCACCGTCGACCGCTTTTGTAAATGGGGCATCAACTTCATGAATTTCCATCCTCCATCCAGTAATGGACACAAGTACATTTTCATGGAAATAGATTACTTTACCAAATGGGCTTAAGCCATGCCCACATTTAACAACATCGTTGACACAGCAACGCATTTCTTCTTCAACCACGTCATTACCCAGTTCAAAGTCCCACTACAATTAATTTTTTATCATGGTAAACACTTTGAGAATGATATCTTTGCGGAACTCTCCTCAAAGTTAGGATTCACCCATGATTTTTCCTCCCCATACTACCCTCAGTCCAATGGACAAGTCGAGACTATCAATAAAGTCCTCAAAACCATGCTACAACGTACCGTCAACAAACATAAGACCAACTGGCATCATATGTTGTTTTCCTCTTTATGGGATTATCGCACGGTAGTCAAAACTTCCACCAGTTTTACATCGTTCCACCTCATCCATGGGATTGAAGCCACCCTCCCTATCGAGTGAAAAATCCCTACGTTATGCACTGCCATCAAGATCTTACTTGACACTTCTCTAATGGAGCAGCACCTGCTAACTTTAGAGTCACTTGATTAAGATCGTCGACCTTCATTACAACACAATGAGGCGGCTAAAAAAAGGTCCAAAGCCACCTTCAATCGCCATGTCAACCTTCGCTCATTCAATGAAGGTGATCTCTTGCTAGCCTATTATATTTCCCATGGCACTCTCGTCCATGGGAAATTCAAGTCATCATGGCATGGACCCTTCATCGTCCAACAATTCCTCACTAAAGGATCCTACATATTTGCCTCTCCAAAAGGATACCCTCTCAAAGAACCCGTCAACGGGTTGTACTTAAAGAAGTTTTATGCCTAAGCATAGCCCTCCTACCTTAGGTTTCTCTTTGTACACATTTGTAGATTTTGTAGTATTCTTTACCGCCACCACTCCTCATGTCTAATATATCAACTGTGTTATTGATAAATGCATCATCCATCAGCCTACCACATCAGTTACACTGACGGTGCCAGTCGTTGGACCCAGAATCTCACTTCAACTGCTTGGGACCTCTATACTCCCTCACATGTCCTACTCCACTACAGTGGCATATGTTTGGTCTTGGACACTAACAACCAAGATGAATACAACATTGTCATTGGTGTCCTCACTGAGGCCAGTCACCGTCACATTCTTCACCTTAACGTTCTATTAGATTCCCATCTTGTCGTCATGTAGTTCAACAATGTATATCATGTTCACGGTCCTTGCCTCTTTCACAAATACCTGCAAGTAAGACTCATATCTCGCAACTTTGATTCCATCACATTTACACATATTCCAAGAACACTTAATCAAGTAGCAGATCATGTGGCTAGCCTAGTATTATATTGGCATTTATCACTCTAAACAACATTCTATATATAGCATCATACATTTGTCACAACAGATAGAAAAGACATCATACATAAAAATATAAAGCATAAATACAAGAACGATCCAAAATATATCCATCATATATATATCATGAAGGTCCTCAATGTTTTACAAAAAATATACATATACAAAACATAAAAATACAACACATACCTTGTTGATCCCAGTCCTCCCCAGGAGACAACACCATGTATGTATCATGTCGATAGTCCATACCTACATATGGATATCTCATAATAACCTGTGGCATCTAGCACCACACTTGAACCACCGTGGTCGTGAAATAATGGCCACCCTCCCCACCTCCATGTCGAGACAAAATGTGGGCCCACCATATCAATCGTGACTCTCTTCGCCCCACTAGATCTAGTAGAATCCTCAAGTGCAACAAAGGCACCCTCTCCAAGAACCAGGCCACCAGAACAAACCCAAAATAAAAGTCACCAAAGTCAGTTCACCGACACCGGTTCAGTTGTTCCATCATCTTGGTCTGCATCAGCACACCCCATGCAAACAGGTCCCCATCCAGTATCTACTCCACCACCCTCAGTTGACCACCACTGATCCATTGAGTACCCAAGGATTTCTATATCCTCACCACCATAGCTATAATACACTCATTCAAGAGGTCATCAATGGACTCGATACGGATGACCAAACCTGACATAGGGTTCAGCCCAGTATAGTGGCGAGCCTCCATGGTCTCCACCTGATCCTCCCAAGGCAAATGGGGATCAACAGCTAGGGCCATCCCACAAAATGGGAGCCCCGTCAAAAAGTACACATCATTTGTAGAAGAGAATGTTAGCTACTTCCCCCTCATAATGAAGAACTACAGATCAGTGCTCCACATCCCAATCAGGTACTGTAGTAGGAACTCCTACGATCGTATCAAGGGGAAATCGATGAAATTGAGAATACACAGGCTTCCAAGTGTCTCTGGATGCCCAACTTCTCCCTCACAACCTCTCATAAATGGTCCCAATCACACCCTCACCAATGGATCGGCATAGTGCTATGTGCTCTGTTGATCACCTGCATCCACACAAAAAAATTTGATCAACCTCAACATCAATCAAAAAGCACAAACATATCAAAAAATCACAACCCCTTAGCCTGCCCCCAGTGTGCAAATTTCCCCCAAACATTTGTGCACATGTTCGCACTTGTTCTTTATATAACTGCACACTAATGCATAGTTGTCGGAGTAACAGTCGTGCATGAGTGTGTAGTTGTCAATTAGACAAGAGCGCATCTCATTCATGCTTGTCTATCCTACCCTCGCGACCACATGCACATTTGTGTCAAGCACAACTGCACATCATGTGTGGGAAATGGGGTTATACCCGTGCACATACGCACAGGTATTCCCCATTTTCCCATGCACTGGTGGGCCCCTACTCTTAAAATCCATTGTACGACCCTTCGTACAACCCCTACCTACAAACTATAAAATTCACAAGGTGCAGGATGATAGGACCACTAACCTATCTCTCGTCGCTTTTGAATCGGTAGCCTCACACTCCTGCAATCTAGAAAACTCCTCACATCTATCTCGTCATCTCAACAATAATGAATGGTACAAATGAGGTGGCATTGTGAGCCCACCATCCATATATAGCCTCTTTTTCCCAACTTCCACACTTTGTTACAGGATCCCAAAGCCTTCATTTTCTGATCCATTCTTAGCCATGACATATTGATCCTGCCATCTACACATTCACATCCCCTGGGTCATCATCTGCACTTGGCCTTGGAGGAGCCTTTTTCCCACGTCACGTTTAGGTACGCATGCTCACTTTTAGTTTTATCAAATATTTTTTATTGTAAATCAATTGCATATCTGAGTCAAACCCTTTGACATTTACCTTTAGGATCCCTACATTCAGTTATCTAGTATCTTCACCTCTATCGCATTTTGATACTGTCATATGATAGCACTCTCCCCCACATGAGTTGTCCTATTCATAGTTCCCCTTGGTAGCTTGACACTCATGTTGATTTCACCCCCTAGGGATGGGAGTCTCGATAGTATTATGCAATTCCAATAATGAACCCCATACTTCTTCTCATCATATTGCTAACCTTCCCAATGGAATCACAGGTCATATCATCTTGTTTCTATTGACTGCATATCCACAGTTTCATTATCCCTCCATCTCATCCACCATCATTTTTCCCATCTACAGATTGTCCTCCATCCATCTCCCTAATATAGAAACCCACCCATGGGGCCCCCACCCTCCACCAGTTCTCTTTCACAAACTTGTGCCCTAATAGGCCAAGTCATATTTCATGGGGGCACCCATTTTTGTATCTATACACTCAACCCAAATTATTCTTTATTTCTTTGGTAAATTATATAAATCCTTTGTTTCCATCATATACATAGATTTTTTTGTCGTCGTCCTTAATGGCCTTATTTTTCTTGGAAAATCAACCCATGTCGCCCTTGGTTGTGGAATCCACCATTTTTTCATATTGACATCATTAACGAACCTTGATTATCCCCATTCCATGTACCCATGATCTCTGTTTTTCCCACTTTGTTGGTCTCTGAAACAATTTAACCCCATATCTAGTTGTCCCCCTGACACTAGATCCAATTTTACGGTTGCTTCTAGTTATCCTTCAAAATTCCCCAACCAATGGAAATATTGAGCCCCACAACATCTTGACTTTCTTCATGTTATGTGTCAGTACCTGATATCATCTACTACTCTGTGGATTTCAAGAATCCCTTAGCTTCTTGGCGTCATGTCTCCCTTCATGTTGACATCAACACAGTTTCCAGAAGGGTAATAGTATATTTACTCTCGTTACCTTTTTAATGAGGAATCTCGAGCGGCACAGAGAGAATCATCATTGCTTTCTAATTTATTTGACCCCCATAACATTCGAATTCAGCAAACTCCCATGTTATGGTGGGTCTTACTATGTGACTATTGTAGTTGGTTCATATCAGCCAAAGACCTCTGAATTTGTTAGTCCATCAATGCCTACGAGTCATCGATAATTCTTACAATCATCCTTGCCTCACTTCAAATCCCGTTCACCATTTAGAACTATCATCTACCGTCATCAACTGCCCTTGAGGGATCTAGAGTTATCTACATCATCATTCATCATCAGTTACATCCCCACATTTTGGTTTCATGACACGAGCATGGGGCATGCCCACCTTGTTTGTACATAGATTTTATTTTTCCTCCCTTGAGAAAGGTTTGGGTCCGACAGTTTTCCCTCTCCCTCCAACGGATCGCTCTTGCAGTTCCTCTCTTTAATCTTCCTCACAATGGCACTCACAACAAAATAAACATTGATGTATTTCAGCTATACATATGCTTCTAACCTCACACATCAAGGGGCATCTGTTATCACTGAGAAATTGTATACAACATTGCACACAATGGTTGAATAAAAACATCAATGCCAGCAGCAATTAGTCCACCTACAACACCAAAATACATCCAAAAGGCAAAAAACTATATACTTGGGTCAAAAATCAAAGTGCACAAATTCACCAAATGAAGCACGTGCACAATTCCCATAATGCTCAGGATAACACAGGCCTCAGTGCACACTGTGCACAAGATGGGCGATTGTCTATGAGAACATCCACACACTTCTATGAATTGTGCATTTAAGGATCTTGTCTGCCCCTCAACCACTTCTAGTCCAACCCCCAACACAATTTGACCCTCATATCTAAGTGAAATCTAGCTTAGAGGTTGGTCAAGGGCTAGGAAGTGCCCTAAAAGGTCCCTTGTTCACACTATGAACCAATTATATCTTGCCATGGATGGATGTTATAATTATGTGCCATGGCTGTGCTAAGAAAAGAATATCTTCAAGGTATTTTTATGTTGCAATAATTCTTCTTTGAGAATCCTCTTTTCTCTTTGAAGCCTTCAAGCACCATTGCAATAGGTCATTCCACTCACCTCTTGAGGGAATAGGCATTGTATTTCTTCACCATTTTCCATTTCTTCCATTGTATGAAGAGAAGAGATCTCAATTAGGGAAATCAAGAGGCCTCCCAAGGAGGAAGAGGGGACCCATAAGTCCCTTCCTTTCTCTACGGTGTTTATCCTATCAATCTATTGATCCATTGGTAGCTATATGTTGGTCATTTTTTATTTTCAAGGTTCTAGTTTCTCAAGATTCTCTAACATTTATTTCTTAGTTTTTTTAATTTGTATTTATTTGTTTTCATTTGTATTTGGTTTCTCTAATCAACTCACAAACCTGTGTCTTGTTTAGCTGGCTTAACTAATCATGCAAGTGTTTTGTTTTTGCTCACCCAAGTGACAAAACCAACACAACATAAACTCTAACTAAGTTTGCAAAACATAAAATCACACAGACAATAACTAATTATAGATGGTGACTATGCCAAGAGATACCTTCTAACTCTCAATCTCGTAGATGATAATTTATGAGCTCTACATGTAGTAACTCTCAATTATGTTAAATTATTGAAAATTATTGTAACATCTTGAAATAGAGTATGAATCAAACTGAAACTAGAAATATATGTTGTATAAATAGAGCATTAATTCATAAAAAAAAAAATAACAATCCAACTTTCAGAGTACATAAATATGGAAAACCAAATATATGCTACAGTGTGACAGTACTTGACTAAGTAGGGGGATCTACCTCCGTAAAAGAGTTACTATATGAAACTATTAATCAAAAGCTAAACTGAAATCTTCATTAACACGAAGAGGTTCCACAAGAACAAAGTAGTGATCTTATTAATTTGAGGGAAACAAAGTTTCATATTACAATAATAATTTGTCTTCCCCCTTTACTCAAATCAAGCATGGTATTTATAAATTTTACATCAACTATTCTTGGAAAGAAAGATTCTAGGAAATCCATGAGGATATGAGATCCTCATGCTATTCTTGATTTCATTTGAATATCCTGATGAAGATACAAAAAATTACAAAGCACATCTTGGTGTTTTCTTCATACTGGCAGGAGGCGTTGGAAAAATTGACATCTCGTGATCTAGCCTCCATTGCATTATTGTATTTTCATACTATCCATGGTGACACTTTATCATCATATTCTATTGCTATGGAATCTTCTGTTGTCACAACTGGTGTAATGACAACAGGAAATGAAAATGTGAAAAACTATATTCATCCATATTTTTTGTAGCAACGGTCAACCATCGATGTTGTAGCATATTTTTGATCGATGTTGTTGCAATGTGATTGATCAAGGTTGCATCATCATGACTAGTGTTGTATCACTTGCATTAGGCTGGTGTTGTATCAATAATCAACCATCGATGTTGTAGAAATGTGATTGGTGTTGCAGTAGAATGACCACTCAGTGTTGCGACAACTATGGTTGGTTGGTGTTGCAACAACTATTGCAGCACCTGTAGCATCCTACTTTGCACCAATTCTGGAAATACCTTCCATTAGTAAGCATAAAAATTTTAGTTTTTCCTTGAATTACACTAGCACAATTCACTCAAATGACATGAGTGATGAGAAATCATACGTTGAGAAAAATATGTTATTATGATCTGATATAGACTAAAAGAATGACTAGATTATGGAAAAAAATAATCAAAAAGACAAAATAAGGGTGTGAAATGATGGTAATTCAGACACCCATCATCTCCCCCCAAATCAAAAAGTTTGCATGTCCCCATGTGACCATCCAGTCAATCAAAATCAGAGTCCTTATGAAAATCACTGTGGTGGAGGCTGTTGAGGCTAAAACTTTGGTGTCCATGAATATGAGTTGGATAGTATCCTCCATTAGTTTCTATTTCCTTCCAATATTTAGATTATTCCTTTTCCTCCAGGTTGTAATCGAATTGATACTCAATTTAAGGGAGACATATCATCGAATATCGAAATCTTAAGTCAACCCATCTATTTCCA
The DNA here is from genome assembly GCA_009831015.1 of Picea engelmannii. Lineage (NCBI taxonomy): Eukaryota > Viridiplantae > Streptophyta > Pinopsida > Pinales > Pinaceae > Picea > Picea engelmannii. The sequence goes on from ML833683.1 coordinate 17,604, forward strand.
CACCTCCTCATACATTGGACATATCTTCTAACATGTTGTAAAGTTATCCATAGATTGAGGTAGTTGAATTCATCCTTCTTTCTCATTTCTTTTGTAGCATCTTCCCACCTTTGAATGTGAACTTCCATAACATCTTCATTTAGGTACCTTGTCTTTTCCATACATTAAGACATGGCCTCCTATCAACTATCAACCATGAATTCAAAATACTTAGGAGTATTGACCCATGCATATTACGAAATGGGGACAGTTTTTGGCTGGTGAAATTCTCCTCATATCCATAGGTTGCAACTCTTATTCTTCTTGGAAATGAACTAGGAGATCTTCCATTGAGCCTTGTTGTGTAAGACTGATGTGAAGGATCTCAATTGTATGTCTCCAACGAAAGGGGTGGGATTACACTCCAAGTTAAAATCAAGGATGAGACTATGCTAATACATCTCACATAATAATTTCTTCCCTTTATTGTTTCTTTCATAATATACCTTCAAACATTCCTCCACCAATGTTACCCAATGGGGTTTTCCTATTGGTATTTCCTTGTGATTAAAAAAATAGGTTTCATTCATTCAAGAATACTAAGTAAACTGAGAAAGATGCCCGACAAGAAATTATAGAATCTAAAAGAGAATTCATTTTTTCCTTCTATTTTGTGAGAATGTTTACCTAAGCTTGTAGTTCTGAAGCTCTCTATATATCCTTTTTCCACTACTCCGATTTGGATCAATGGATCGCAAGATATTCGTCCCATCTCTGTATAAGGTTATATATGTCTTTTTGACATTGAGGGGAAGATAATATTCCTCCCTCGTAAGACTCATCTAGGATTTTCCACCTAGCAAGGTGAGCTCTCAACCAAAAACCATTGTCACAAATTGTTTGGGTCGTTGCTTCCTAAACAAAAGGATCTGTCTAGGCTTCTGCATCACAATAATTGAGAGGTTATTTCTCTTATGATTATGTCGCACTATTTGTATAGTTGTCTTGTAGGGGTTTTGGTCTAGGGGTTACTTCATGGGGTGATTCGAGAGAGGAATTAAGGAGTTTCTCTTCGATATTTCCAAAAACTGAAGTCAGTTGGTCTATATTCTATTTATACAATTTTTTCCTTAACCTTTTAATATACCTCCTCAATATCATATTGATCCTCCTTAGTTCAAAATTTTTCCTAATGATGGAAGAATACAAAGGTCGTGAGTAGGTGTTACATATAGTAATGGGTTGCTTCAAATTGTGCTTTCTCGCGACCCTTCTCTTAATAGGCTTGCTAATGTCAGCCACAACTACCTCTTTCACCAATCCTTTTGTCCCAAAAACCTGTCTGCCTATGGGGTATTTATCTTCCATTTCAGAATGCATTATTGTTTCCCCTTGTGTTGCATCTGATGCGATTCCCCGAGTTTTTTCCTCATATGGTTCTTGTGTTGTAGAAAGGTGTTGGAGCAGGACATTTTTGGTAAGTTTTGGGAATCATGCAGGAGAAAACCATGTGACAAGTCAAGAAAGGAGAAGAGTGTGTGGAACACAATTAGTACATATTCAGGAGCCAACATGTGAAAGGAGGAAATCAATTAGTAGTATTTGGACCATTTGGCCCATTTTGTAATGGGTTAAGCCCTAATATCAATGTATAAATATGTATGGGTTTTGGGTATAAAGGGGGATTAGAGTATGGAAGTATAAAATTGTTGTAGTGAGTTAGAGTTTTGAGTTAGTTGAACAATTAATGAGTTATTGTTGCATCTAGAGATGATGATTGAAGTGACAGATGAGAAAAGGAGGTAAGTGTGCACTGTGTGTGTGATTAGCTAGGGAGTTTTGGGTATAGCTGATGTATATTTTTTGAGTGTAGTGTGCACCTGTTATAGGGAATGAATATGCATGAATAATATAAGAAGCCAACTGTTATGACATAGCCCAACTTGGCGTGAACCAAGTTAAATATCTATGTAATGATGTATGTTGTGATGTGTTTATTTTATGTTCAGTTTATGGCACACATGTAATGCATGGATGGATAATATGAATATGTTATATGATGGTTTTGCACATGTGTTAAGATGAATATGTCATTCATTTTTATGTTGTTATGATTTTTCACACAAGGTATATTTCATGTTGAATGAATGTTAAGTAAGAATTAATGTTAGAATGGTCCCCATTTCCTTCATGATTTTAGAATCATGGTTCCTACAATCTCCATAGGTACCTAGGGTGAGACTTCACCTACTTGTGGGTGATTCTGAAATGGTCGGTATCTTGGGATTCATTAGTGAATTAATGTTGAACCCAAAGTTTTCCCACTGCATGCCAACAAATGGTTCCATTATTAGGATCAATATATTCTATTAAGGGGGATGTGGAGGCCTACTAAGGAGGAGATTGGACAATGGTTGGACGTGAAGGAGATTGAGGTTTTTGTATATCATAATAAGAATCCACAGATCAATGTAGAGAAATGGTTACAAAGGTATGTGTTTATAGATTTGCATGAAATTTTTTTCACTAACTTATCGAATATTTTAGTAGAGTGGATCCAAAGATTAATTGAAGAGATTGGAATATTTTGTACTGTTTTTCTAAGAAATTGGACTCCTGAGTTAATTAGGAAAGTCAATACTATAATAAATCGAGTATCTTGTGTAGTGGATTACTGGATGGAAAATGTGTTGGGAGGTTACATTACTAAATTTTCCATAGATTGTACTCAATCGTATAGTGTTGCTAAAAGGGAATTCTTTGATGGATTGTGTGTCAGATACCTAAAGTCACTATCTACCAAGATTAATATTTTATTGTGCGACAAGGGAGTTATGAAAATGGAATGTGATTGTTAAGCACCTTCATGCGCATAAGGGGACTCGGGGATGACTAGAGCATGGTTTAAGCATAAAGAGGGATGAAAAGAAGGAATGAAGAATGGTTGGGTTGAGGATGTCGAGAGAATAAGAGTGTGTGATGAACGAAGAGAATGGAGTATTTTGTAGTGGTAAGAGATTCAAACCGAATAAGAAGAGGAATATGGCTGAGAGAGAGGGGAATCACAATGAGAATGAAGAAATAGACACTAGTGTGATACTCTAAATCAAAGGAATTTTGTGCATAGAATAAAATATTTGTCAGCTCAGTCTGGTAGAATAATATCTCACTCAGATCAGAATCTGCATCGAACCCATGACCCCATGTGCATCGCCGAGAACTAAAGAAAGATTAGAATATTTGTCAATTATAGTTAGTGAAGAAAGTAAATATAGTAATAACAGTAGTAATAGTAGTAGTACACTAAGTATGAATCAGTTAGTGCTATTAGGAAAGAATATTGTGAAAAACACGATGGAAGGAGTAGATCTGACTTTAATAATGTTTGTCTTCCATGGAGCAAGGACATAGGATCCAAAACAACATTTGTTCATTTGTGAGACAATATGGATTCTGAAGAATGCCCAAGATAATGATGTGAAGATTGTGTAGTTGGAAATGACATTCATAGATCGTGAATTATTATGGTACATGAAATATGAGACTACAACACCTGCGGGACAAACTAGAATATTGGTAGAAGTAATATGAGCTCTATTGAAAGAGTTTCAAAAACCTAAATCTGAGACGCAATGCATTACAAAGTTGAAGGAGATAAAGATCAAGAAAATATTGAATGAATTAGTGTGGGACTACGATCAAAGATTTAAGATATTGAAGGTTTGTTTGTATTGATTGAAGTTCCAAATTCCAGATGAGCAACACCAAGAGTGGTTTATTGTAGGATTATTGCCACATATATGTTTCCCTTTGATGCAACAGAATATTGTGTCGCAGTCGGAAGAATTAGAAATTTATATGAAATTAGAATCATCCCTGGTAGGAGATAATGGTGCGGGGATGGCTCAAGTGTAGTTTCATTTACCAGTGTTGGCTATTCAGTTGCAGGATCTTGCAAAAGGTAAAGAAAATCACGGGGAGGTATGGTGCACCACATGTAGAACATAAGGTCACCATAACATTGAATGTCCAATTTTTTAGCAGTATTTCAATGAAGGAGCTCCTAGTCCATTGGGGTTATGGTGTGAAATTTGTAAGATGGTGGGTCACCACCCTCATAATTTCCCATTGATGCAAAGTACCAGAGTATTGTGAGAAACCTCTTTTGTAACTTTTGCAAGTCTTTCAAACATGAAGAGAAGGATTTTCGTGAGTTTTATTTGATGAGAGAGCATATTGCAGATGCACATAGATTCCAGGGAGAAGAATCAGAAAGAGGGGTGCCACAGTATAATACTCCAAGAGGTTATAATCAAATAGGAAGAGGAGGTTTCAGAGGTCGTGGAAGAGGAGGATTCAACAAAGTTAGAGGACCTATTATATGTTATAATTGTAATCATCCAAAAACTACCCAAATTCATGCATGGCATGTATGTATTGCAGACACCTAGACCATGCGACGGAGGATTGTCCACAATTGATCACAAAATGGAAAGAAAAGAGGAACACAAATGTACAAATGATAGCAACTGAGGCATGCGATGAACAACCTAAGATAGAAATAGTTATGTGTGGAGGAAACAGAACCAAAGTTGATGTGATGGGTCAAGGAAATAGGATCCACCAGTGGGTTAGGAAAGAAACTGAGCCTCAATCATTGTTTTACCCTAGAAAGAAGAAAGAGTCATATATTCAAGTAAGGAAAGAAGTGATATGAGTTGAATGGATAGCCCCAACTTTGAACACTCCACCTTGGTATGATAGACTGTAAGTATATGATATGCCACTAGTCTACGACCATTCAGAAAGGAGGGTTGACAAGGTAAGAACTTTGAATAGTTTTATGAAAATTTGTTTAGAGTTAATGAAAGATGAGTCTGATTTGAGTATGTTGCGTGGAATGATTGACCATTGTTCCCAAGAGAAAGAGATACATGTCACACACAAATAAGTTAATCAAGTTCATCATAAGAAGAGAACAAATAGGGAGTTTCAACTCAATGCGCAGATAAGAAACTACGACATGGACAATATTATTTTGGATCTAGGCTCTGATGTGAATGTCATCCTGAGATAGACTTGGTAGATAATGGGCTAGTTGAAATTGATTCGGTCACTCATTTAGTTGATATTATCAAACTAGCATAAGATTGTCCCAATTGGAAGGTTGACAGGGGTAAGTTTTAGCATTGATGGAGTGCACAACTTGGTTTATTTTGAAGTGATCGAGATAGTAGATGTAAGCACCCCTTACTGAGTACTCCTTGGACTTGATTGGTTCTTCGACAACTAGATTATCATTGAACTAAAGAAAATACAAATGATATTTGAAGTAGAATACTTGAAGGTGACTTCATCAATGGATCCTACTAAAAGAAGAATATATGTAGAACCAGTAAAAGGAAAATTGCTCGACAACCTATATAACATGACTGCATGAATGGACAATTATGTGAACCCTACAATTGATGGTGTACTTAGTTGGAGAAGTATTATTTCATGCTATTACACATAATTTTGGTCACCCCCATGTCACTGATTATACGTGTATTGCGTACTCCTCTGTTCCCTGAAGCTACTAAAGAAATAAGACTTTATCCCTGTGAAATAGAATCATCTCTCATTTCTTAAAAACCCTACTAAAGAAGATCATCACACCTTTCCAAATGATAAGGGTGTGATGATCCCTAATTGCCGCATGTTTCACCACAGTGGGTTGTGGCGTCATCATAGGTTGCTTGCATTTAGGGTGCGACGATTCTCAAGCAAAGAAAAAAGGTGAAATTCTTGAAGGTTTTAGAATGGAATCTTTGGAAGGATGAAGTGGCCTCCAATCGATTTGTATCTCACTCATTTATTTGACTTAGTGGGATTATCCTAATCTCTTCATCCATCCCTCTTCAATCTATATAAAGAGGGATCTCTCATGGGAAAAGTTAGGTTGGCTTATGCATAAATAATTATGTTGAAGATTGTACTTGCGATAGCTTTGCTTTATCTTTCCAAGTCAAATCGTGAATACTCTTCATCAAAAGCATTGGAGAAAAGGTGTGTGTGTTGAAGAAATGGGCCATTGGAAGGGACCTTGCAACATCAAGGAATAGGTTGTATTCTCCACTTTCATCAATATAATGCAGTGATACATTTCTTCCCTATAAAAGTGTCTCCATTTTTATTGTATAACTCCTTGATCTTATGCATAGGTTTCATTGGAGTATACATATTGTTTCTCTCTCTCTCTGTTGGTTTGTGCTCCTTAACAAGTTCAACATCCCACAAATAAAAATATGGAGAAAGGACGAAACTAGTGAGGATCAAATGACGTTTAAACGGTATGTCATTTCTCTCTCTTTGAAATACTTTACATTACAATGAAATATAAGGAGAAGCATGTATTCTGCTATGTTTTGTTCTAATTTATTGTTGAAGTTAGGGAGATCAGTTTGTGTCAGCACTTACCGATTTGTCCGATAACAAAATTAGTGACCATACTGGAAAATAAGAATATTTGTCGAATGGTTGTTGATGAAGGAGCTTCGGCTTGCGTCATATCCATCACTTGTTGGTAAGCCATTGGCTCTCCTACCCTTTCCGATTCACACAACATGTTAAAATCATTTAATTGTATAGGGTTTAAACCTTATGGCGTTCTTCCTGCATTGTCTATTGTATTATAAGGAAAAGAGGTTACTATTGAGGTTGAAGTGTTTGATGCACCTCTCGATTAAAACCTCTTACTTGGTCTTAGTTGGATCAATGTTATGTGAGCAATTGTTTCTACTCTTTTATGTGTGATATGTTTCCCTCACCAAGGCAAAGTTTTTATGGTAGATCAACTTGTCTTTTTTAGTTCTGATTCATGCATTAGTAACGTTCCATTTATATAAAAAAACACCTCCTGGTTATGAGAGTGTCAATGTGGATATTTTAAAGGATTCATTGTTAATGGGTACTTTCCCCATTCCACCACTCGATGTTCATCCTCCTCTTGTCGCTTCGATTAACATGATTTCGACCATTGTTGGCGAAATTCCTAAGTCCTATGACCCTTGGATAGTACCTAGCTTGGAAGAATGTCTTATTTATGGCAACCAACTGCCATTAAGTCTGGTGGAATTGGCCTATCAAGCTATTTAATCGACATCTCCTTCTCCTCATTTTATCTTTGATACGTCTCCTGATCCATTTCACACGATATTTCCAACTAATGAAATGATTATAGAAGTTATGTATGTGGAAGACACACCTTGGGATGATGGACATCATCATGCTATCCTCTTCCTCAAACCCGAGACTATTGAGAGTTATCAATGGATTTTGAATCTATCCACGGTTATTAATTTCCCCCCAGGTTTTGAACCAACATGTGATGTTTTGTATGAAGGGAACTTGGGAAATATTTCACCCACCATCCCTTTAGATATTTAAATTAATCTTGGAATTGTGGAAAATGTTCATATAGGTGCCTCGTGTTCTCCCGATGAGATCCAAACTTACAAGGCTCTTTTCCAAGAATTATGTGACGTTTTTGCATGGAGTTATGAAGAGATGCCTAGAATTGATCTAGATATCGATGTACATGAAATTAATACATACCATGACGCTAAACCCGTTCCACAATGAATTCACCCAGTTCATCTGCGAAACGTTGTTGCAATCAAACTCGAAGTTGAAAAACTTCTTAAAGTTGGTTTTGTCTACTGTGTAGCTTTGACTGATTGGGTGTCCAATCTTGTTATGTTCATGAGGAAACAAGGCATGATCTGTGTTTGTGTTGATTATAGGGATATTAACAAGTCTTGTCCTAAATATAATTATCCAACCCCTTTCATCAACCAAATTGTTGATGATTCTGCCAGAAGTGAAATCTTCTCTCTGATGGATGGATTTTTCGGCTATAATCAAATCAATATTTTACCCGCAGATCAACATAAGACCGCTTTTATTTTCCCTTGGGGTAATTTCACATACTGTAAACTCCCTTTTGGTCTCAAGAATGCTAGTTCGAATTTTCAACGCGCTATGTCTTATTCCTTTCATGATATTAAACATATTGTACAACCTTACCTAGATGATTTACCAACACATTCCATGTGTCGTCAAGATCACCTGGCACACTTAGGATCCATTTTCATCCGATGTTGATATTACCACATACGATTGAATCCACATAAATGTGTTTTTTGTGTGGATTCTGGAAGACTTCTAGGATTTATTGTTTCCACGCATGGGATCAGGGTGGATCTATTGAAGGTTGAAGTTATTATCAATTTGCCTCCTCCTTCTACCTTACACCAACTCCAAAGTCTACAAGGGAAGGAAAACTTTCTACAATGATTCATTCCCAATTATGTCGAACTAACGCAAGGTTTAACTCAACTTATTAATAAGGGTCATGATTTTGTGTGGGATGACACTACCAACAAAGCCTTTGATGCTTTGAAACTTACATTAACTTGCACACCACTATTATTTCCCCCAGACTATAGTCGATATTATTACTTATATTTGGCTTCTTCGGATCATACCATCACCATGGTTCTGGTCCAAGAGGATGATTTTCACAATGAACATGTCATTTACTATTTAATTGGAAGTTTTACGAGCACCAAAATAAACTACATGCATGTGGAGAAATTGGCCTTGGCAGTTATCCAAGTTGTCCAACGTTTTCATCACTATATCTTGTTACGGAAAACCATGATTATATTTTATTGCAACCCTATGTAACATATTCCTACACAAAAATTTCTAGGGGGAAAATACTCAAAATGGATTGTGATTCTCCAGGAGTTTGATTTGGAGTTTGAGAAAGCCAATTCAAAAAAATATTTGGTCTTTTTTGAGTTGATATGTGACCTTCCCTCCACTGATACAGAAAATGTGGAAGAAGATTATTTACCTAATGAATCTCTCTTTATGATCAGTTCAGACAATATATGGTATGGAGACATTATCATTTATCTCTAGACCCAAACTTTATGGTCTGATATATCTCGTGTAGATCTTCGTCGTATTAGGTATCAAGCCCGTCAATATATCATTCTTGGTGATACCCTTTACTGTCATGGTATTGACTCTATATTTTGACGATGTCTGACATATGATGAAGTTGATAAAGAGCTCAATGACTATCATTCTAGAGCATGTGGTGATCATATTTTTAGATATGTCTCTACACAAAATATCCCATGAGTTGGTTACTTTTGGCCTTCACTTTTCAAAGATTGCATTCTTGTAGTTTAGAAATGTCACGCTTGTCAAAACTATAATAATAAGATTCGATCTCATCCTACTCCTCTATATCCTATAGTTTCTGTTGGTCCATTTGATAAATGGGGAATTGAATTCATGGCATGTAACCCTCACTCGGTCGGGGGGCATGGATACATCATTGTAGCTATGGATTATTTCACTAAGTAGGTCGAGTCGATGCCTACATTTGATAACACTGGGAAAAATGAAGCATTTCTCATATTCAATCATATCATCACTAGGTTTGGTGTCCCTCAAGCCATCATCACCGACCATGGCACCCATTTTCTTGATTTTATGATTTCTAAGCTTACCGATAAATTGGGTTTACGGAATAAAAACTCAACCCCTTATTATCCACAAGCCAATGGCCAAGTTGAAGAAATCAACAAAGTTTTAACTACTATGCTTCGACGGATGATAGGGATTCATAAGTCAAGTTGGCACACCATGTTTTTTTTGGAATTATGGACCTATCAGATCTCAGTTAAATATGCTATGGGATTCACGCCTTAACAATTAGTGTACAATATCGAAGCCATTTTTTCGATTGAATGTGAAATCTTGTCTCTGAAACTAGTTGTCGAACATCTCCCCAGCACCGCAGCCAAAGAAAAACATCTCTTATATTTAATGCAATTAGATGAGACTCATCATGATGTTGTGTTAGTAATAGAAACCCAGAAGAAACGTGTCAAGGATCAATACGACAAACATGTTAAACCTCGTGTTTTTTCTGAAGGCGATTTGGTTCTTCTATATGACCAAGATCGTGATTTATTGGGGGTAGGTAAATTCAAGCCCATGTGGCATGGCCCTTATATCGTTAAACGAGTGTGAGAGAAAGGGGATTACGAGCTGGTTGATTACGATGGAATTCCTTTGGGTGAACCCAAAAATGGGCTTTACCTAAATAAGTTTTATGTTTAAAATATTTTTGCATGAGTGCTTTATACTTTAATGTATCATACTCTAGTGTGCTTTTTGTCATTTCTTTTTCTTCCCTTAAACTACTTACCTTTCCTTGTTCTTGGTTTTAATATGTTGACGCTCTCACTACCCTATATTGGCTTTTTTGATGGTGTTTGTCACAGTACTCAAAATCTATCATCTACTACATGGGCAATCTATACACCTACGGATGAGTTGATCTGTCATCTAATTATAATAATTGATTCTCAACTCGTGGTGTTGTAATTAAGCAATGTTTATTCTGTAAAAAGTCCTACACTATTACGGGTATACTTGAGAATTCGTCTCTTGGAAAGGAATTTTGATTACATTGAATATAAAAACAATCCTAGATATCTAAACACATTAACAGATGCATTAGCCAATTATGTTTTAGATAGACATTTGCGCCATTTAAATATCCAAACAGGCACAAAAAGAAAAGTAAGTCGGTAGAAGTTTTGAATTATAACGTCAAAAGTTACAAAAAAGTGTGTCCTGAGACCAAAATGTTGAAGCACGTGGCTTCATATACATAGGCATCATGGATGTTGATAGTGATAACAAACCACTTTCCATGCTACACAACGGAGCAGTCGACCAATGGATTTTGAAACTCCAACAGTATGGTGTTGGTAACATCGAGGTGACTCATCCACAATGATGTCATGGATATCCATAGTCAACCCCTTGAGGTTGTGTTCGATCTCCTCGAGATCCTTAGTTGCTACTCCTCGACCTGCCACTGTGCCTATCGCTCCATGTCTCTAGATAGGAGATGATCCTGAAGGCCTGAAAGGTGCCACATCTACATTTTGAGAACTCTTGATTAGTCTTGGATGCATAACATAAAAAAAAATCATAATTAAAATACCAAAAACAACATATAATGAAAATGTCCTTTTTTACCTATCTCTCCCCATTGTGAACCCTCGGGTAGTTCCAAATTGAGATCACCACGGAAATTAGTATCGACATATGCATAATCCTCGATCATGACAAGATGATCTCTCAGCCACAATAATATAATTGTTATTTTTATTATATCAATTAAATGATCTACATAGCTGCCTACACAGGGTCATGAAATTTTATTACACTTCATGAGCAGTTTCTGAAATGACAGTTGTAAATTGTCACTTTTACCTATTGTCTATTCATGCTTTGTTTTCATGATTGAAAGCATGAAAACTTGCAACGGTGATTACCATTATTTTTAAAAATTTCATTGAAGGCAAATTATTCATATAGTTTATTATGGATTTTTGATTCCTTGCCATGAAGATGTTACTCTCTTTGTTTTGATCTTTTTAATTCGAAGCATGCTTAAGAGATTCATGGTTTTATGAGCAAAGCACCCCCACGATTTGATTTTTTGTATAGTTTTGGTTTGATTCTTGATTGCATTTCTTTTACAAAACTTTTAATTTTTCGATTTTTGACTTACCCAAACTTTGTAATCAAACCCACGATGCGTGCACTTATTTTTGTTTTAATGATTTGGTCCTAGCTCGTACTGAATGCAGAGGTGGCATACGATTTGCAAACTACCATCATTTCTAAGGATGGCCTTGGGTTTCACAAACCTCCTTCACATGTGTTTTAATTAAGCGTCCATCCCATCGTATGAGTCTTTACAGTGTTCATTGTTGGGCTCGGGGTTATGGCTCTATTTTGTTTTCACAAACCCTCCCTGTATGTTGTGTTTGTTTGATTACCCTCCCGTCCAGTATGGCTCCTGTCGTGAGAATTGAACCAAATGGTATCCAAACCCTTTGGGACAAAGTGCAGAAGTATACAGGCTTGAGATGCCCGATGGAGCATGTTGCATAGTGTATTGCTACATGGAAAAGAGTACCTAGGAAAGAATGGACACATTTGTTTGCACACACCTTGGATACAATATTGAAGAATTGGTACTTGGAACTGGAAGTGCGTAGAGAAACTATAGATCGGTAAGAATTAACGTATAATTTCAAGGTAAATTTTAGTTTTGAAGATGATGCTCCTTTAATTGACTCATATTTGCAATTCATCAAGAACAATATTTTTTTAGAAGAAGATTCGGTAGAGCTAGTACATGTATGTAGTGCACATAGAATTACTATGACGACTGGAGAAGTTTTTCACTATTATAATGTTTCTAAAGAAGACCAAGAGGAGGAAAAAGATCCTAGAAATGTGAAAATACCAAAATCTGAAGGAGAATGCGTAGTAGAAGGACCATGTCTCAAATCCATCATATATGCAAAGTCATTGAGGACGCGCAAAGTAAACATTGGTACTGAATATAAGCCCAAATTTGCAAACATGGGAGACTGTTGAAATGACAAGACTCTGAAGAAGAGATAGAGTACTTACTACGTGAATATCAGGATCTTTTTACGACTACTTTTTCAGAGATGAAAGGGATCGTTGGGGAGTTAGGAGAGATAAATATTCCCTTGAAGTTGGATGTTAAGCCAGTAAAACAAAGGCCATATAGATTAAACTCGGTGTATAAGAAAAAGGTGAAAGAGAAGATAGACAGGATGTTAGAAGATAGAATTATTGAACCTGTCACAGAATCAGAGTGGATTAGTCCAATGGAGGTTTAGGATAAGAAGACGGGAATGATCATAATTTGTGTAGATATAAGGAAATTAAATTATTCCTATTTACATGATCCATTTCCTACACATTTTACAGCTGAAGTGTTGGATAATGTAGGGGGTCAGGAATCTTATTCATTCATGGATGGATTTTCAAGATATCATCAGATCAAGATTGTGCAGAAAGATAGATATAATACTACATTTCTGACAGAATGGGGGTGTTACCAGTACACAATGATGTCTTTTGGATTAAAGAATGCACCACCAGTATTCTCTAGAGTGTTTGTAGCAACATTTAAAGAATTTATCCATAAGTTCTTAGAAGTATACTTAGATGATTGGTTGGTTTTTATCTTGTTGAAAGATCATATTGAGATTTTTTGTTTGATGTTGGATAGGTGTAGGAAGTTTCAAATATATTTAAATTTGAATAAATGCATTTTATTTGTGTCATTTGGTATCTTACTGGGCCATGTAGTGTGTAAGAAAGGATTGTTGGTGGATCCTATGAAGATCGTTGTGATTGTTGATTTACCACCGCTGACTTCAGTGCGACAGTTACGAGCAGTGTTGGGACATATAGGGTACTACATGAAGTTCATTAAAGGATATGCGTATATTACAGCTCCGATGGAAATATTTCTAAAGAAGGAGAATAAGTTTCAAAGGAGTGAGGAATCCTAGGAAGGTTTATATACTTTGAAGTTGAAATTGGTTACCACACCAATTTTGCTATTTCCATATTGGAGGAAGCAATTTCATGTTCATATGGATGCATCATCTGTAGCTTTAGGCACAGTATTAGCTCATCCTAGAGAAGGAGATATAGATCACCCCATTGCCTTTGTAGGAAGGAAGTTGTCAACTATAGAATATAAATATACTATGAAAGAACATGAAGGATTAGCAATGATATATGCATTGTCGAAGTTTAGAAACTATGTGTTGGGTTCACACTTTAAGATGTACACAGACCATTATGTGATAATATATTTGGTGAATAAGATAGTGTTGGGGATTGGGGGGGGTGAGGGAGAATATGAAGATGGATATTATTGTTTCAGGAATATGACTTTGAGGTAATTGTGAAACCAGGGAGGTTTAATTCAATATCGGATCACTTATCACGCATATCATCAGGAGAAAACACAGAAAACCTAGATGACAACTTACCATACGTGGACTTATTTTCAATACAAATGGTTGATAATTATTTTGCAGACATAGTCCAATTCTTGAGTACAGGAGTAACCCCACCTCAGTTTACAGTTGCGTAGAAGAAGCAATTAGTAGTGAAGGTCGTAGACTATCAACTCATAGCCAAAAATTTATACAAGTTAGAATATAGTTACCAACTTAACAAGAACTCTTCAGAGTTCTCATTTTTTCAGCATGGCTATTTTTACCCCTAAATCAAAAAGTGGTTCTATCGATAGCACCCTTTTTTTTACGATGGTTAAAATTCAGACCCATTCACACTCATTGTGTTAACAGCTAATGTCATTGTGGACAAAGACTTTTAAATTGGCCCTTAAATCGAAAATTGATGCTACCCATAGCACCAAGTTGTTTTTTGGATTCAAAATTATAACTTAAATTAAATTGTGGCCTCGACAATGACTACCATCATCGATAAATAACTCAAAATTCGCTCCTAAATCATTGCTTAAAAATTGTTTTTATATATTTTTTTTTTAATTTACATTAAAAAATAAAGAAATTGAAAAAAAATATGAGAGTTGGTTTTTTTAAAAGTAAAAGAAAAAACAACAATTGTTTTATGAAAAATTCTAACCTTTTTTTTTTAAGAAAGATAAAAACTTAAAAAACTATGAAAAACCAAACAATTATAAATTTTTATTTTTTAACTTCAAAAAATAAAAATATTATGAAAGGAAATTAAATGAAAACTTTAAAAAAAAAAAAAAAGGAAAGGAAAACCCTAAAATTAAATATATTTATATGATGATGATGATGATGATTAACGTCCACTAAGACTGAATTGGTCTATTGGACCTTAAGAGGGTAAGTGATTGCTTGTGATTCTTTAGAATTTTGTTTATGTGCTCGAAAAGCATTAAGAGGAACTTTCCAAGATCACCATACTTTTGTTGAGTTAAGAGGTTAGGAAGGTTGGTAGTGTGATAAATATTTTGAAAATGAGATCTAATATGGGTATATGTTGGACAATATAAGATAAAGTGCTTTTCATCTTCAACCTTCTTAGTGTCACAAAGGTGACACACTCTTTCATACCATGGCATTTTAGGAATTGACCAACACCCAATTTCACTATGGAGCTCGTGACAATTTGTTCTTATCTTAGCAATGCTTATTTTTTTCTTTACACTTGGCAAAACAAATAGATAATTTTGATCTTCTAGATTAGGGTTGATCACATCTTTATAATACCTTAATTTTATTTTTCCCTCTAACTCTTTATCACACCACATTTTCTCCTTAAATTTTGATTTGACGTTTTTTTTAATAGTATCTTTATTCTGCAAAATGGTTTCTTCCATGATTCCCCAGTAGCTTAGCCAAGACCGGGCATCTTTATGTCATCCTCGCTTGAGTCTATGGTGGTTATGACTTGATTTTGAAGCAATTTTAGGTAGCCTCTTGTCTTCCATGTTGTTTACCTTGCTCTTATAAATTAGGTATCTAGTCATAGCCATGCTCTCAATGGGGGAGAGCTTTGTTTCTAAAAGGAGGATGGGATAGGGCGTATTTCCTTTATTTTTGAGATTATAGGTTATAAAATTCTTTTTTGTTTTCTCTATCTTTCTCCAAGATTCACGAAAGATACTTCAGCCCCAGACTTCACATCCATAAAGAATAATAGGTGTAACAAGAGTCTCAAAAAGAAAATAATTTGAAAAATAAAAATAAATAACAAAAACCATATTTATTTTTAAATAATTAAAAAAGAAGTAAAAAAATTAAAAAATATATTAAAAAAACTAATTTAAATACAAAATTTAATATAAAATAAAATAAAAAATAACATATGTATAAAAAATAACCAAAAAAAAATAAAAAATATATATTAGAAAAAACAAAAAAACACTTAAAATATTAAATTTTATACAAAATATTAATTTTGTTTTTAATACATAATATACATAGTTTTAAAATCATTAAAATAACATGTAATTTGTAGTGTACCTTTTTAAAGAACCAAGAGGTTTAACGCGCTCTTGTAATATTCTGTACGCTCTTTTAATAATAAACACAGGCCAATATAACCACATGCATTTAAGCACAATTAAACGCATTTAAAATACAGAGTGAAAC
>ML833683.1:33779-52891 GCA_009831015.1 Picea engelmannii
TGTTTTATTTCTAACCCCCTAGTAGATCAGTAGCATGCATGTACGTTTTTGTCTTGTTCGCAGGGAAGCTTTGTGGAAGGAGCGGCGATAGCAAGGAGACAACAACTCAACGGAGGATCTACTTCAACCTTCGGAAAATAAGGTTAGTTCATTCTTACTGTGTTTGCCTGAGAAAAGGGGTTGAGATTTTGGGTAGAAGGATAAAGATTAAATCTGAAGGGTCATGATCTGCATGTAGGCTTAGAACCCTAGCTTACTAGTCCGTAGGGTAAAATACCCAACAACAATAGGAGAGCAAGAAACGTTAATAGAAATTGTAAGAATCCTGGAAATAGAAGTGCAGAGCTACAAAAAAGACAATGAGAGGTTGATGAGAGAGAAAATTCAGATAAATGTTCAAGTGTTGCAGAGCTTAAACCAATTACAGAGGAAAATAAGGAATGGCTCCAAGCAAGGGGAAGAAGGAAAGTTTCATGAAAGAAGAGATGATCGTGGAAGAGTTGGTTATTCAAGAAGTTCTAGCAGAAATCATAGACACCACTCACCTCCCTAATCAGCAAGGAAGTTTTATGCATATGAAGATTCCATAAGTAGTCAAGAGGTGTCTCATGTTAGGCACCAAAGAAAAAGACATGAATTGGATAGTTTGCAAGAAGAGTTGAGGAATCTCAAGCCACCATCCTTTGATCATGAAAGAGAAAGGGAAGATGATGTCGAGGCATGGTTTCTTGGACTCGGGAGATATTTTCAATTGCATAACTATTCATCAAACCTAGAAGCCAGAATTTTCACCTACCATTTACACGGGAAAGCTTCAATGTGGTGGGATCAACTGAAGCAAGTTGAACATATTAATGAGAGTAGGATCACTTTTAAGCAGTTCAAGAAGTACTTCCAGAAGGAGTACCTCTCAGAGAATTTCTATGACAAGAAAATGCAGGAATTCTTTGAACTCAGGCTGGGAAGCATGACTATGGAAAAATATGAGAATAATTTCTTGGGGTTTTTAAAGTGTGTCAGGTTCATTAATGATGAAAAGGTGAAAATACAGAGATTTCTAAGTGGACTTCCATCCTTTTATAAAAAAATATTAGGTATGATGAGCCCAAGACCTTCACTGATGCCATCAGGAAGGCTAAATACCTGTATGAGAAAGGCCAAGGAAGAGAATCCCTATAGAAATCTTGGAAGGATAAGAATAAGGAGAAGTCTGATCAGGGGAGGAAAGGACTCAAACCTCCCTTCAATAGGAATGAGCCTAATAGAAATCATCAAGATCAGTATGCTAAGGGTGAATCCAAGAAATAAGACTCCTTGGGAAAAGGGGGAAGACCACCAATCCAATGTTGGGGATGCAAAGAAGATCACTATACAGGGATTTCCCACACAGAAAGGACAGGGTAAATACTGTGCACAACGTCCAAGAGGATACAACAGTCGAAGATATGGGAAAGATCTATCCAGCTTTATATGATCAACTAGTAGAGTACCAATCCAATATGATCGAGGTGGAAGGTAAGACCATAAATCAACCTGTTTCTATTTTGATTGATTCAGGAGCAAGTCATTGTTACATTGATCCTAAAATAGTGGATAGATTACATTTGGAGAAATGTAAGCTTGGAAAATCAAGTTTGGTTCAGTTAGCCACTGGAACCAAAAGGAGAGTCCATGATATGGTCATAAGTTGTTCCATAAGTCTTAATGGTGTGAATATTAGTCTTGATCTAAATATCATACCCTTGGGGTCTTATGATATTCTAATTGGAATGGATTAGTTGGACAAGCATCATGTTGTCCTAGATTGTCATAGCAAGACATTTACCTGTCTTGATGGAGATGGAAAACAGAACACTATGAAAGGAGTTCCAAGACCCATATGTATAAGAGATATTTCATCCTTACAGCTAAAGAGATGTTTTAGAAAAGGATGTCAATTGTATGCAGCTCATGTGGAAGAGCCAAAAAATACAAAGGGGCCAAGCCTTGAATATTTCTCGGTACTACAAGAATTTGAAGATGTATTCCAAGAAATACAAGGGTTGCCACCAAGAAGGGAGATAGATTTCACAATTAATTTAGTGCCAGGAGTTGCCTCGGTGTCAAAAACACCTTACAGAATGATCACACCGGAGTTAAAATAATTACAAATGCAGTTGGAGGAATTGTTTAAGAAAGGGTACATACATCCAAGTGTTTCACCTTGGGGAGCACCAATATGTTTTTTCAAAAAGAAGGATGGAACCTTGAGGCTATGTATTGACTTTTGACAATTGAATAAGTATACTATAAAGAACAAGTATCCTCTACCCAGAATTGATGACCTCTTTTATCAGCTAAGAGGAGCAAAGATATTTTCAAAGATTGACCTGAGGTCAAAATACCATTAGGTAAGGATCAATAAAGAAGGCAACCTTTAGAACCAGGTATGGGCATTATGAATTTGTAGTGGTGCTATTTGGACTGACCAATGCACCAATTGTATTTATGTGCTTAATGAATGGCATATTCAGAAATTATTTGGATAAGTTTGTCATAGTATTCTTGGATGACATACTTGTCTATTCCAAGTCTAAAGAGGAGAATGAAAATTACTTAAGACTGTTATTGCAAGTGCTGAGAGAACATCAGTTGTATGCCAAGATGAGTAAGTGTTATTTTTATCAAAAGCAGATCCATTACTTGGGACACATTATTTCATAGTAGGTCATAGCAGTATATCCAGAGAAGATTGAAGCCATTAGAGGATGGCCAACACCCAGAAATGTGTCAGAAGTCATATCTTTTATGGGATTAGTTGGTTACTATAGAAGGTTCATAGTAGGGTTCTCTAATATTTCTCATACAATCACTTCTCTGCAAAACAAGGGAACTAAATTTGAATGGACACCTAAGTGTGAAGAGAATTTTAATCTGTTGAAGGATTTACTTACTAGTGCACCTATGTTAAAGATTACTGACCCAAATGAAATTTTTTTGGTATGTATAGATGCATGTAAGGAAGGAATTGGGGGATTCCTCATTGAAAATGGACATGTCATTGGTTATGAGTCCAAAAATATTAAGGAATATGATAGGAACTATGCCACACATGACTCAGAGCTTGATGCCATTTTCCACGCCTTGAATATGTGGAGAAACTATCTCATGGGGAAGAGATTTGAATTAAGGACAGACCACATTGGCCAGAAGTATCTTTTTGAGCAACCAACCTTGAATGCCAGGAAAACAAGATGGCTGGAATTTTTAAGTGAATATGACCTCAATATCAAGCATATCAAAGGAAAAGAGAATAAAGTTGTTGATGCACTTAGTAGAAGAGTGCATCTCATGCATTCTACTATTGTCAGTATGCATCAGTCAGACTTGAAGAGTAGAATTTTAGATGATCTTATTACAGATTAGCATTACCTACAGATAAAGGAAATATTATAGCAAGAAGATGTACAACATAAAATAAAGGAAGATGGATTACTTATGCATAAGAATAGAATCTAAGTTCCTAGTTCCGGAGAACTAGGGAATTTGATATTGAAGGAAATGCATGATGTTCCTTATGTTGGACATCCCGGTTACCATAAAACAATTACAGTATTAAGAAGCCAATTCTTTTGGGCGATAACGAAAAAGGATGTTTCTGATTACATCGCTCAATGTATGGAATGTCAAAAGGTGAAGGGTGAGAATAGGCACCCAGCAAGTTTGTTACAGCCATTACTGATCCCAGAGAATAAATGGGAAGTGATAACCATTGATTTCATAACTAAATTACCCAGGACAGCAAGACAACATGATTCAATCATGGTAGTGGTTGACAAATTAACAAAGGTTGCTCATTTTTTTCTTGTAAAAAAACACACACAATGGCTAATATTGCAGAGGTTTACATGAGGGAGATTTCTAGGTTGCACAGGATACCTAGGACAATTGTCTTAGATAAAGATACAAAGTTTACCTCCAATTTCTAGAGGGGATTGTTTAAAGGATTTGATACAAATATAAACTTTAGCACAGCATACCATCCACATTTAGATGGGAAAACAGAGAGGGTCAACTGAGTAATTGAAGATATGTTGAGAATGTATGTGATGGATAAGCCATCTAAGTGGGAAGATTACTTACACTTGGTTGAGTTTGCATATAATAATGGGTATCAAGCTTCATTGAGAATGATCCCATTTGAAGCCTTATATGGTAGGAAATGAAATACTCCAGTGAGCTGGGAAAACCCAACAGATAGAGTGGTATTTGGGCCAAAGTTGATCAAGGATATGGAAGACCAGATGGTTAAGATCAAGTAGAATTTAAAGGCATCTCAAGATAGATAGAAATTTTATCCAGATAAGAATAGGACAGCTATAGAATTTAAAGTAGGGGAGCATGTACTTTTGAAACTAAAGCTCAAGAAAATCTCTTTGAAATTGGTTAGTTGTATAAAGATGGAAGCTAGATTATGTGGTCCGTTTGAAATATTGGACAAAATAGGGCCAATTGCATACATGCTTGCATTGCCTACTTCCATAAATGTGCATAATGTATTTCATGTCTCTTTTCTAAATAAATGTGTGCATGATCCTAACCATGTTATTGATTGTCATCTAATTCAGGTAGAGACAAAGGGAGAATTTCAGGTCCATCCAGTGTGGGTATTGGACAGAAAGGTCAAAATGCTCCAGAATCGAGTTATAGATCTGGTAAAAGTTCAGTGGACCTACTACGGTCCTGAAGATGCTACCTAGGAATATGCACTAAGGATAGTGCCAAAATAAGGGGGAGGGGATGTAACACCCCAGGTTTTGAGCCCCATATTAAATAATGTATTTTTTTAATTGTCAAGAAGCTAGAGGGCCCAAATAATTAAAAGAGGCCAGTGTACCTAAGAAATGTAATGTTTTTATCATTATTTATAATAAACACGTCGTTGTATGTTAGACGGAAAAGGAATAGAGTTATAGGGGGCTATGATTTCACAAGAGAGGGGGCTTGAGGGGATAAATTTTTATTTCCTATTTTGATTACCCTTTTGTCTAAGGGAGTGGATCAATTACGTGATCTTCTTGGGGAGGAGTCCAAGAGGTTCTTGATTCCCCATGAATTACTTAAACCCACCCCTATTCTGGTTGGGGGGTTCACTCGTTCACTCATTCACTCATTCACTGGTTCATTTGTTCACTCACTTTCTCACTCGTTCATTCATTCCATTCTTACCTATCATTCATTCATCCTTCCTCATCTGTGTCTTGGCTTGGGGAAAGGGAAACAAACTGTTGAAGAGTATCCATGGTATTGTTGGTTGTAGAGTTCATTGGTGTAATCCAGCCATGACTTGAGGCCTGCATGTCTGATATGCATTGGCATGTGTCCAGCTTTGTTCACAGCTGCGAGTCTTGAGGGTTCTAGCATCGATATTCTGGACTAGTTACGTTGGATTCCTAGAAGGAGAAGGATTTCCTGAGGGACTGCATGGCAGCTAAGGGTGGGGGTGCATTCTCTTGGGTGGTGTAGGCTGGGTAGAATAGAGATTTGTGAATGCTAGGAAAACATGTGAGAGCTTGAGTGTTGACTAGTTTGGGGAAGCCAAGTAACACTCTGGAACCATTCTTTTGAATTCATAGACCTGGCTCGTGGGTGACACTGCTGTTGAGATTTGGAACAGTAGTGTCTATGGTTGGGTGGAACATCCTTGGTCTGTATCCATTTGGTGTCTTCTTTAATAAAGATAAGTGATCTCTGTTATGGTATTATTTAGTTGTATATGAATGTATTCCGATGTGTATGTATTTATCGTTTAATTGAATCTTTAGAATATGCATGCTTGTTGGTTATTATTGTGCATGTCGTTAGATATTTTCTTTTATGCATCGTTATTAATTTTAAAAAAAAAAGTATCGGTAAGAGAAAGAAGTCCAAGGGTGGGATTGAAGGTAGTGTGCCCTGACCTGTGGGTGGCAAGGTATGTTACAATATCACTTGTATTGTATCATTTATTTCATTTAATTAATAGAAATTATTTCATTCTTTCCTCCATTTTTTCTCTTCTCTTCACACCATTTGCAAATTGTGTACATTTCATTGTTAGATAGATATTTTTTGAAGGTATCTCAAAAAATCTACATGATATTGGAGCCCACGGGATGCTAGCAAGGATCATCACCAATACTCTTTTGCAAGTACCGAAGATGGAACAAAGAAGCGGGAAATATGGAACTTCCCGTATTTGCAATTCTAACGCCATATAACTACTTCGATTGGAAGCCAAGAATTTCCCACATTCTCATGGGTAAAGGCTTGTATTGGATAGCCATGGCCACATAAATAGAACCCACCTCAGCAATGGAAAAATACAAATACTTCAACTGCATGGACAAGTATTACGATCTCCTATGAATGTATATTTTTCCCAACCTATGGTTTCACATCGAGCAAGACACCAAATGAGATTTAGACTACCTTGGTTGGTCTCTTTGGAAAGTAGGATGAAATGAGGGGTCATTTGCTCGAAGTAGAACTGAACTCCTTGGATCCAGAGAACTTTGAAAATATCCAATATTTCTTCAGCAAATTTAAATCTCTCCTTCGTGAATTGAAAGAATGTGGTATGAACAAATACAAACAAAAAAAAACAATTGGTTCTTTCTATCATGGAAAAAAATTGACTAGATTACAGTGTACTTGTATCTACATTTAATTTTAATGGATCCACCATGGGAGAAACCTAGACCATGCCTTCATTGTCACAGTTCATTGAGGATTTGACATAGGAGAAGGATAATCTCATTCATATGGGTATAATAAAGGTCCCAAAGGCACATGCACTTATAATTCATGATGGAAACATATCTCAAAATCCTAATTCCAAACAAAAAGGAAATCAAAAGGAGAATATAGATTCGAAGAAGGAAGGGTAATATAAACCCTTCAATGATTCCTCTCGTTCCAAAGGTAGAAAAAGAAAGCAATGGAAGAAGTGCGGTTGTTGTAATCATTGGAACCATGTTGGAAGAATCTACATGCATGAAAAAGAAATTTGATCATATGGCACAGATTCTTCAGAAGAACAACCTTGGGGATCACATTCTCAAAGCTTCCCAGAAAAAGTCAGAATATCAAGTCTATAAGAAAGGTAATTCGAATGCATTAGTAGCTATTAATTCTTCACCTAACACATGGATTTTAGATTCAGACGCTTACCGCCACATGGAAAACAAAAAGGATATTATATATTCTCTAACTGCATGCATGAGGCCTCTTATCCTCATGGGGAATGACTCTCCAATTGAGGTCACCGAAAAAGGGAGAGTGGAACTAGATCAGGAAGCTTCAAGAAGGTTTTTCATGTTATTCAATTTTTCATGAAATGATCTCGATGTATCAGATTACACACTCGTGATTAGGAAAACAAGTGGATTTCATACTAGACTCTGTGTCCATATTCGACATGAAAGACAACTCCAAAATTGTTGTCGGGCACGTAAATCATAAATCTCAATTATACAATTTTTTGAAGTTTATTGAACCTGGTTCCTCCATACAACACATGCATTTTGATGATAGTAGTATAATATGGCATAAGAAGTTTTTTCACTTGAACTTCAGGTGCATGCAACAACTTAGCAATAATCCTCAAGATAAGTTCAATAAGAGGGAGATTCATAAGGCCTCTTCTCCATTGGATCTAATTCACAGTGATCTCATGGGTCCATTCCCAAATCCATCTATCACCAAGGCAAGGTATGTGCTTAGATTTTTGGATGATTACTCATGCTATACTTGGGTATTTTTTCTCAGGTACAAGTTTGAGGTATTTAAGCATATAAAAGAGTTCAAAGCACTTGTTGAGACTTAATAAGAGAGAAATATCAAATCCCTCCATACAGATAATGGGGGGGAGTATGTAAATCAAGATGTTCAAAATCTTTGTCATGAGGCTAGGATATAGTTGCAGCATACAGTACCATATACTCTGCAACAAAATGGGGTTGTTGAGAAGAAAAATAGATCTCTTGAAGAGATGGCCAGTTGCATGCTACATGCAAAGAAACTTCCTCCAAATATTTGGGATGAGGAACTTAACTATGCCAATCAAATTCAGAACAGATCCCCTCACAATTTTGTTATGGAAAGGACTCCTTTTGAGGCTTGGAGCGGAAACAAATTGGAAGTCACCCACTTTTGTATCTTTGGATCATAATAATATTTTCTAGTTATCACGATGGTGTGAAGGGATACAAATTACTTGATCCCTCTACATACCAAATCATCATTGAGCACAGTGTAAAGTTTGAGGAAATTCCCTTGCATTCTCCACATGAGCCACTTACATGTGATTTTTTACTTCCACCAGTTGTGGATGATGATTCCAGACATTCAGAACACACCATAGATTTGAGTTCTAATATAGAGTGAAGGATTCAAAGGATATAGACGCACAGTTAGATAATTCATAATCACATTCAGAGATTTCAGATGCAGAGTTGGTACATGCAGACAAGGCAATACAAAAGATTCCCAAGTGGGCACATCCCACACTTGAGGATGCAGGAGACCTTATTGGGGATCCATCGGATCTGAGGAGGAACATATATTAGTTTTAGGATCCTCCCCATGTACTCTTTACCATTGAACCCACGATGCCTCTACATTGTTACATGGTTTAGTCTTCAAACCTAGAGACCTACAAAGAGATTGTAGGGAACCCCTTTTAGGAACTGGCTATGGAGGAGGAGTACAACTCTCTCCTTGAGAACCAGACTTTGGATATGGTTTTGATTCCTTTAGATAGGAAGATTTTAAGATGCATATGGGTCTATAGGACCAAAAAGGAAGCATAAAAACAAGTGATCACACACAAGGCAAGACAAGTTTCCAATTGATTTCAACAAATCCATGAGATCGACTATGATGAGACTTTTTCTCCAATAGAAAAGTTGGATTCTATCAAGTTGGCCCTTTCCAATGGAGAATACATGGGATGGAAAGTACATCAAATGGACATGAATAATATTTTTCTTCATGGGGATCTCTTAGAAGAGATTTATATGGAGCAGCCACCTGGATTCATACAAAATTCATATTTAGTGTGCCAACTCAAACATTCGCTTTATGGCCTCAGGCAAGTTCCTAGAGCATGGTACACAAAGATGGACTTCTTTTTTCTCTCCTATAACATCCCCATTTTCAAACCCATAGCTAGAGATGTGTATTGTAAATGTATTATGTGTCCAAGAACCAAGCGATGTATATTGCAAATGTGATGTATGGTCGAGAGCCAATATGTAAATGATGTAAATTGAAATATAATGAATGAAATGTATCGCCAGCTGTAGACAAACACGGACGGAGATTGGGGGATAAGTACCCACAAGATAGGGTAGGGGTCCAAGGGGGAGGGGGGGGGAGTTACCCATATCTATTAAACCAAAACCCATTTCCTATTTTTCTCTAAATTATCCTTTCCATGAACCTTCCATTAGGTGTTGAGTGTTCTAGAGTCCAATCGTTGAATGTTAGAAAAATAGGATCACTGAAAAATAAAATAAAACAAATGTGGAAATAAAAAATAGAAGATACACAATACAATAGAGACAAAGATATGGGTGGTTCACCCAGTGTGGGCTATGTCCACCAGAGAAATTGCAAGTTTCTTCCTTTTTATTATCCAGCAAAATGAAGGGATACAACCTACAACACACCTGTTGTAACTTCCTCTTCTTTCTCTCATAGTATCCTCTCTCATAATACAATATTCACAATGATACATAGTCGCAACACAATTCTGTCATAAAAGAGGGTTTCCTTCTAGGGAAAAAAACCCTAACATAACTTCTACCATCATATATGCGACCTTATAATGAACACTCCAGATTTACTATGAAATTACAATATCCATTTACAAGGAAATTTTTTCTTTTGAGGGCCCGCTTTCCCTTGGACCCCCCAGCTGGGGGGATGAGCCCCCCAGACCCCATAGGAGGGGAAATCCCCCCCTACAACCCCGCCGCATGGAGGGGTGTACAGTCTTTATGGGGTGTAAAAAAGGTTGAAAACAAAGACCATTGAATCAAGAAGATAATCAGGCTCCACAACCAACAATCTCCTACTTGGAGACTAATCACAACAACTCCATTTTTGTTGTATATGTTGGAATATGATCCTTCTTGGACCTAAAAAATTTATCATATCCACCTTCATGCTTGAAGACCAACTGAAACTGAGCAAGAACTCATTTTCTCCCTGGTTACTCACTTATTAACATGTCTACAGGATTCTAGCTAGTATATATCTTTTCCAACTTCAAATTTCCATCTTCCAAGATGGATCATATGAAATGGTACCTGAGATGTATATTTTTAGTATTTGAATAGAACACTGAGTTTTTTGCAAGATGAATGGAACTCTCCCTATCATATTACAACCTGTTGTTCTCCTTCTTCTTTCCCAATTCCTCCATAAACATCTGTAACCAAATCATTTCTTTACTAGCCGTTGTAGCCGCAACATACTCTACCTCTCTTGTTGAAAGTGAAACAACCTTTTTTAGTTTTAAAATCCAACTTATTGTTGTTCCACCTACAGGAAAAACATAGCTTGTGGTGCTCCTCCTATTATCTTTATCACCTACCATATTTGAATCAACATATCCCTGTAGAACAGTGTCTGAACCTCCAAAACACAATGCATGAGTAGAAGTACCTCTCAAATACCTAAGAATCCACTTTACTACCTAACAAATTTTTTTACCTAGATTTTTCATATACCTGCTCACAACTCCCACTGCATATGCAATATCTGGTCTTGTGCAAACCATCACATACATTAAGCTACCAATTGTTGATGAATAAGGGACCATGGACATGTATTCTATCTCTTCCTATGTCTTCTGACACATTTTTTGGTTAATTTGAAATGGTTGGCCAAAGGTGTACTAACTGGTTTTTCATTCTCCATTCTAAACCTCTTCAACACCTTATTTATGTACTCACCCTGAGACAATGTCATTTTTTTATTTTTCTTGACTCTTGTTATTCTCATACCAAGTATTTTCTTTGCAGCACCCAAATACTTCATCACAAATGAATTAACTAATTTATTCTTGAGAAAATTTATATCATGCATACTAGACCCTGCAACAAGCATGTCATCTACATACAATAACAAGATAATATAGCTTCCATTTTTTATCCTTTTAAAATAAACATAGTGATCAAAATGGAATCTACTAGAACCTTGTTATGTCATAAACCTGTGAAACTTCAAATACCATTTCCTTGGATCTTGCTTTAGGCCATACAAGCTCTTCTTAAACCTGCATACCAAATTTTATTTCCCTTTGACCTCATACCCCTGTGGATGTTGCATATAAATCTCTTCATACAAATCCCCATGGAGAAAATTTGTTTTTACATCTAATTGTTCAAGATGAAAATCTTCTACTACCAAAAGACTTAAAATAGTCCTAATTGAAATCATATTAAAAACAAGAGAAAATATTTCATATACCTTTATTTTGTGCAAACCCCTTTACAACAAGTCTATCCTTGTACCTCTTTTTTCTTCCATCTTCTTCCTTCAACTTGTAAACCCATTTATTTTGCAATGCTCTTTCTCCTGCAGGAAACTAAACCAAGTGCCAAGTCTGGTTATTTACCAAGGAATCCATTTCCTCTTTCATGCCTTTCTCCCACTTGTTTTTAATGTCTACCTGCATTGCCTCTTCATAACATTCTAGTTCACCAGAATCATTCAACAATCAATAATACAATGAAGGAGAGTATCGTTTAGAGGGTCTACTTAACCTGGCAGATATTCTAACAACACTAGTAGGAGTTTGTGGTACCTGTTTCTCCTGTTGTTGTACATTTTGATTTTTTGGTACCCTTGGAATTTCTTTTTCAATGATCTCATCAAGCACTCTATATTCTGGTTTTTCTTTTTCCTGTTTCTTTCCCTGCAACTAATCTTTGTACATGACCTTCTCATTGAATATGAAATCTCTACTCCTAAATATATTTTGATTTTCATAATCCCATAAACAATAACCAAAATCATTAACATTATATTCAATAAAGTTACACTTCTTGGATTTTTCCTCAATATTTGTTATGTTTTCTCTATCAATATGGACAAATGCTTTACAACCGAAAGTCGTCAGAAAATAATAGTTTGCCTTTTTACCCATCCATGCCTCCTCTAGAATTCCACCATCCAAATATCGTGAAGGTCCTATGTTTATTAATTAAACAACATTATTTACAGCATCTGCCCAAAACTATAAGGGAAACCTAGCATGCAATAGCATACTCCTTGCATGCTCTCTGATTGTCCTGTTCATTCTTTCTGACAAACTATTTTCTTTTGGTGTTCCTGGAACTGTTTTCTCTCTATGAATCCCATGGTATGAAAAGTAATCATCAAAATCCTTACTGCAATATTTACTTCCATTGTCTGATCAGAGACACTTCAACCTTTTTCCTGTCTCATTCTCAACCAAATATTTCCATTTCTTAAAAGTATCAAAAACATAAGATTTTTGTCGAATGCAATAAACCCAAGTTTTTCTAGTTGCATCATCAATAAAAGTAATATAATATTGAGAGCCACCAAGAGATGATACATGAGTTGGTCCCCATACATTTGTATACACAATCTCTAACCTTTAACTTTTATTTTCTTTTCCAACTCTAAGAAATCTGACTCTCTTATGTTTTCCATAAACACAATGCTCACATAATTTCAAATCAATTTGTTTAAGATCTGGAAACAAATTTCTTTTGTGAAGTATATAAATCCCCTTATCACTCATGTGTCCAAGCCTATGATTTCATAGTGTTTTATCCCCTCATGTAGAAGCTAAAGAGATAGAAGAGTCAGTATTATCAGTACATAAATACAATGTACCTACCTTCTCTCCTTTTGCTATCACTAGTGATCCTTTGGTGACCTTCCACACCTTATCTATAAATATGCATATACAACCTTCACTTTCCAATTTCCCAGTTGAAATTAGATTTTTCCTTAGATCTGGAACATGTCTTACCTCTTTCAACAACCATTTGTTTCCATTCCTTTGCTTTATTTTTACCTTTCCCATTCCAACAATTTTGCATGGTGCATCATCACCCAAATGAAACTGTCCAAAATCACCTTGAACATAATATAGAAAATGTTTCCTATGGGGTGTGGCATGAAATGAATCCTCTGAATCTACTACCCAAGACTCAAAAATATTATCTATAGAAAGAATCCAAAAATAGTGTAACACATCACCTATTACATTTTCTTCCTTATTTTTCTCCTGATGTCCATCTCTTTATTTCTTTAGAGCTCTACAGTCTTTCTTCAGATGTCCTTTCTTCCCACAATTCCAACACTCTATCTTTCACAGTCTGGATTTGGATCTCCCCTTCCTAAAATTCCTGTTGTTCCCTAAGCCCTTTCCTCTATCCTTTTGTCTTCCCTTGTTATCCATGTTTAACGCATTACATGATGTCTCACCTATGTTTTTCCACCACATTTCCCCGCTAAGGATAACACCAACAACAACATCAAATTTTAGAGTGTTTAAACCAAATATAGAGTTACTTACATCCATGACCAAGCCATTCCAACTTTCTAGCAATGATCACAATACTAGAAGATCCTTGACCTCATCATCAAAGTCCACTTTTACAGAACTTAGCTTATTAGTGACCGTATTAAATTCATTTAAATGATATACAATAGATCCACCTTCTAACATCTTCATATTAAATAATCTCTTCATTAGAAATACCTTATTGGACACCTAGGGTTTTTCATATAGTTTATCCAATGCATCCATCATCTCCTTCTTTGTATTTTATTTTGAATTATTGAAAGTTACTAACACTGCCAGGGTCAGTCGTATCGTTCCTAGTTCATTTATGTCAAAAACCTCCCATTATTCATCCTTCATGGTCGTCGGCTTCTTTTCTATTACACCCAATGGTAGGAATAGATCTTTTTTATACAAATAATCTTCCATTTGCATCTTCCATAATAGGTAGTTTTGGCCATTAAATTTCTCAACCCTAAAATTTCCATCTTCCTCCATTGCTCCCACTCGAACCAGGAACCCTCTTTTCTTGTGAGTTACCTTTCACTTTGATACCAGTTGTTAAAAAAGCAGGATCGCGGAATAATAAAATAAAACAAATATGGAAATGAAACACAGAATATACACAATACAATAGAGACATGGATATACGTGGTTCACACAGTGTGGTCTACGTCCACCAGAGAAATTACCAAGTCCTTTCTTTTTATTATCCAACAAAATGAAGGGATACAACCTACAAGACACCCATTGTAAATTCCTCTTTTTTCTCTCACAATCTCCTCTCCCATAATATAATATTCGCAATGATACATAGCCGCAATACAATTCCCTCATAAAAGATGGTTTCCTTCTAGGGAAAAATACCCTAACATAACTTCTACCATCAAATTTGTGACCTTATAATGAATGGTCCATATTTACTATGAAATTACAATATACATTTACCAGACAATTTTTCCTTTGGGGACTTCGCCCCCGAATCCCTACTGGGGGCCCACTTTCCCTCAGACCCTGTAGGAGGGGCAATCCCCCCCTGCAAGCCCCCCGCATGGAGGGGTGTACAGTATTCATGGGGTATAAACATGGCTAAAAACAAAGACCTCTAAATCAGGAAGATAATCAAGCTCCACAACCAACATTGAATTCATGTAAGAGGGTTGGTGTGGGAGTCACTTCCCATAGTTATTGAGAGCATCAGGGATGAGTAAAATCAGCTTGTGGAAGAGTGAAATTCAAGAAAGAAAGAGAAAGAGAGAAAATTTGTATGGGGAGGGGACCATAACTATGAATTCATGTTTTTGCATAGAGAGTTGTTTTTGCATGGATTTTTTTGGCTAGCAATGGAGTTATGAGTGTGAGAGCTTGTAGGCAATTGTTGTGGACATGTTTTCTTGTTGTTTGGAGCTATAATTTCATGGAGAAAGAGTTTTTGTGCCTAGGAATGACGAGTTGTTTGAAATTCATCCAAGAAACATGCATTTTGTTGTTGGGTGAACTTGTGTTGCAACTATGAAATTCCTTAAGTCCCGACAAGAATAATTCATGTCCATCCTGTGTTGGAAGCCCTAGAGGGGGGTGGAAAGGCTTAAGGGACTATGAGAAATGAAGGGGATTCCATAAATTGGGTTATGCAAGTTGACGGGAAGAGTTTTGGTAGAATGGAATTAGTTGTGAGTTTGACTATTGAGAGGGGGACATTAGCCAGCCTTAGGAACCATTGTCTCTTGTGGATTCATAGCTCCATCTCGAGGGTGTCTTGTTGTTGAGAACTGGAAAAGAAAGGATATGGTTGGGAGGAAATTTCGTCCTCTATAGGGGTTTTACATTTCATTAGGATAAGTGTTCTTATGTGCTATGTTTATTCATGTTAATTGATTATACAATGACTATGCAATTTATTCTGAGTTATATTTGGTTTTTATTGCTTGCTTTGAGCAGAATGGTGCATTTAATTTCTCGTTTATGTCGTTGAATGTTGTTGTATTTTATTTAGTTTTTCTATGCAGATTTAAGTAGTTATATTTAAATTTTTGGGAAGCATAGACATTTACATGTGAATGAATGTCACGTCGAGTATTATTTCTGCATATAGATTTAGTAACAAAAAAAATTAATGGGTTGTTTTAGTAGTGACTTGACCTACCTGGGGGATGGGTACGTTAAAAAGTGGTATAAAAGATATTGGTTCAACAATGGACCTGTATGGGCCAGGAACCAGTGTGAATTTGGATAAATTTTCCATTACAGAATTTGGTCTGAACGAATTGAGAAAAACAGTGGAAAACCATAGTGAAAATCCCCAATTTCATAGGAGAAATCGAGATTAGTTTCCTAGAATTGTCTAATACATTTTAATGATGTCAAACAGCTAGATCTCAAAGTTAAATTCAAAATGCAAGGTTGAATTTTTTGTTTTAATGGAGGCCGATGAAGTTGGGAGAGTTTAAAGAATTGATGGCCAATATCATTTTTTATCTTGTGATCGACAACCCAGATTCATTTTAATAAATTTAAAAAATTCAAATGATTTTGAAGTTTGGAAAGGTTTCTAGATTAATGGTTGAGATTCACTTCAATGGTTAGAATTTAAAGGATATCGGCAATCCATATTCACATGGATTATGCTCAAAATTTTCTAAGTGTAGAAGTTCTCCAACTAAATTCGTCGATGGTCAAATTGGTGAAATCATAGAAAGTTTTAATTTTTTTGATAGAACTCACTAATGGCCAATGGTCAGAATGGGGAATTGGGTGAAGAGTGGGTTCGAATGGAAGGAATATCGGATCATCGATGGTCGATGGTTGAGGATCGACAAATTTTGGCCAAAATTTCTAAGCGTCGATGTTTTCCAACAAAACTTTTCGATGGATGATGGTCAAGGATTGGCAAGATTTGATAAACGTTCACACATCCATAGAGGATCGTCGATTGTTGATGGCCAATGGTTGTGGATATATTGAATCCAAATATGGTTCCAAGTGTCCATGGGGACTTGTTGGAAGAAATTTTTCAGACCAGGGTCCTCTTCAGGTTACCAACAA
The DNA here is from genome assembly GCA_009831015.1 of Picea engelmannii. Classification (NCBI taxonomy): domain Eukaryota; kingdom Viridiplantae; phylum Streptophyta; class Pinopsida; order Pinales; family Pinaceae; genus Picea; species Picea engelmannii. Next base: position 50,398 of record ML833683.1, read on the forward strand.
AAGGGTACCGATGTAGTCTAGTGCACTGGCATTTTCATCTTTCTGAAAGGAAAGAAGTCTCACCCAAAGCGAAACTGAGAAAAAATAACTTAGGGAAGAGTAAGAAGAATGCTATACAAATCTATAACACATCCAGAATGTTACCATTCTCAATAAATATAGATTATTATGTTCAGATCCTTTAACACATCATACATCGATACAAGAGAACAAAGTTGTACAGAACATCAAGAAATGATAAAGACAAGTAATACATAACAGACAACAACATAATGACATTTCAGAGATACATGAAGTAATATAAACCAAGAACATTTTAAAATTTGATCTCCAGTATATTTATATTATATAATATGTCTTGATCAACAAGCATTCATAGTTTTAAATTAATCATCTACCCTACTCAACGTAGAAGATATCAGTGGGTACATCTCAACACAATACTAAAACTGATCGTAATCAGTCTAATCTCTTCCCTTATTAATTGAAATATAGTTATGGAGTATAGATCTAGTTCCTCCCTCTCGTTCATCTCTCCTAAATACTTGACACAGACACCTATTACAAAACAATTGTTTTCTCATTATTGAGAACTCGTAGGCCCTCTTCTCTTCTTGATTATGTTCCAATTGTATTGTCCCAAAACCGATTATGCATTGGATTTAGACTATTTTATGTTCTCAACCCACTTTTCCTTCACTTCATTGGTTTTCCAACTCCTTGATAACTTGTGTATCTTCTCTTATCAAAATGAAGGGCCCAACAGGCCTCGACCAAATCCTTGACTCACCCCGAGCCAATTCTTTGGTCCTTCTGTTTTCTTTGATTCATCCTATTGTCCTTCTAGAGTTTTGATTTCTTCCTCCTCGGCTCCTTCAAATGAAGGGCCCAACTCTGGCACTAGTTGTTGGTTGTGGAGCATGATTATCTTCCTAATTTAGAGGTCTTTTACTTTCAGCCGTGTTTATACCAGATGAAGTATTTACACCCCAGAAGTATGTACACTCTTCCACGTGGGGGAGTGCAGAGGGGGGATACCCCTCTGCGGGGTCTGGGGGGGCTAACCCCCCGATTGGGGGGTCTGCGGGCAAGCAGGCCCCCAGCGGGGGTTTGGGGGCGAAGCCCCCGAAGCAAAAATTGCCTTGTAAAAGTATATTTTAATTTCATTGTAAATCTGGACCGTTCATTATAAGGTCGCAGATCTAACGATAGAGATTATGTTAGGGTTTTTTGCCCTAGAAGGCAACCCTCTTTTATGAGGGAAATGTATTGCAGCTATGTAGGTTGGCGAGTATTGTATTATGAGAGAGGAGACTGTGAGAGAAAGAAGAGGAAGTTACAGTGGGTTTTGCTGTAGGTTGTATCCCTTCATTTTGTTGGATAATAATAAAGAAAGGACCTGGCAATTTCTCTGGTGGACGTAGCCCACACTAGGTGAACCACGTAAATATGTGTCTCTCTTGTATTGTGTATCTTCTGTGTTTTGTTTCTGCATTTGTTTTATTTTATTGTTCCGCGGTCCTGTTTTTCTAACAACTGGTATCAGAGCGTAAGGTAACTCACAGGAAAAGAGGGTTCCCAGTTCGAGTGGGAGCAATGTCGGAAGATGGAAAGTTTAGGGTCGAGAAATTTAATGACCAAAACTACCAGTTATGGAAGATGTAGATGGAAGATTATTTATATCAGAAGGATCTATTCCTACCAATGAGCGGAGTAGCAAAGAAGCCAGCGGCCATGAAGGACGAAGAATGGGAGATTCTTGACAGAAAGTCTCTAGGAATGATACGGCTGAGCCTGGCAGCATCGGTGGCTTTCAATATCTCGAAAGAAAAGACAACGAAGGGTTTGATGGACGCATTGGCCAAATTGTATGAAAAACCCTCGGCATCCAATAAGGTATTTCTAATGAAGAGATTATTTAATATGAAGATGTTGGAAGGTGGGTCTGTTGCATATCATTTAAATGAATTTAATACGGTTACTAATCAACTAAGTTCTATAAAAGTGGACTTTGATGATGAGGTTAGAGCTCTTCTAATCTTGTGCTCATTGCCAGAAAGCTGGAATGGCTTGGTCATGGTTGTAAGTAACTCTGTCTCTGGTTCAAATACTTTAAAATTTGATGATGTTGTTGGTGTTATCCTTAGTGAGGAAATGCGACGAAAAAGCACAGGTGAGACATCGGGTAATGTGTTGAACATGGAGAATAGGGGAAGACAAAAGGATAGAGAAAAGGGCTCAGGGAACCGTGGGAATTCTAGGAAGGGCAGATCCAAATCCAGACTTGGAAAGATAGAGTGCTAGAATTGTGGGAAGAAAGGACATCTAAAGAAAGACTACAGAGCTCCAAAGAAACAAAGAGATGGACAGCAGGAGAGAAATCGGGAATCAAATGTAATAGGTGATGTGTTACAAGATGCTTTGATTATTTTTGTAGATAATATTTCTGAGTCTTGGGTAGTAGATTCAGGGGCTTCATTTCATGTCACACCCC
>ML833683.1:67503-84769 GCA_009831015.1 Picea engelmannii
CAAGAGTCCAAGTAGGATTTTATGGAGGCTTATTTGGTGTAGAAGTTCCCTTTTTGGGTGGCATGTTGGCCAAGTATCACTTTTGAACCTTGATTTTGAGGTGGTTCTGCTAGACAATATTTCTTCTGTTGTATCTCCTAGGTTTCGGCCCTTCTGGGTATGAAACTTTCTCTTATGTATTTCTTTGATATTTCTTCTCTGTAATGCCACAGGTCTGATCAAAATTGGATGTGCCAAGTGGAATTTACAATAACTTCCCCACAACTTGCTGATTTTTTTCCTTTCCAGGAGATCTCACTTGTATAGTGTGCCACGCACAAAATGATTGATATAAAATTCTGAAACTCACACCCGAAATACTATAGACTGTCCAAGATTCAATGCAACCAGCCCCATGCAATTTTGATACTCTAGGAAGAATTTATGATTGTTTTACCTGGAACACCTTCTTGAGACTAGTCAATAGGACTAGTCAGATACCCTGTCTTACACAGGGTGTATCTACAAATTTAAGATGACCCAAAATCTGAAATTTTTACCACAGATACCTTACTAATTTCTATAAATATCCTCTGGAGCTCAGGGTCTGAAACATTACAGAAAAAATTTTATAGCGAAAATTATGCAATGACTTAGTTCAGGATGATTCCAGAACCCTATCTTGTACAGGCTGTATCTCTAAAAGTATAAGGCCTCAGGATCTGAATTTTGAACCCAACGTACCTTGATCTATATAATAAATATCCTACAAGTCGTTCCTTCTGAAATGTTGTAGAAAAAAATTTATAGAAAAAATTCCAAGGTGTCTCAGATGTAGCAGCGAAACCCCGAGACCTTGAGCTCTGATACCATATGTTAAGAACCAAATATCAATATAGCATAGAAAATCCTTAGAAAAAGTACTCAACGCCTCGAAAAAGAGATAATTTTAGATAATAAACCTCTTCGAGGGGGAAACCTCCTTTTACCCCACTTAAATGTTCAAGTACAAGATGATTCAAAATGAAAATGTCTCCTTGGTATATATAGGAGACTAGGAGGTATAATTACAACTAATGGCCTAAAGCCGACATAAATAAAATAACATTACTAATCTAATATGCCCCAATTAAGGGGTAATGAGCCAATATTAGGGCTTAACAATATGGTCCATGCTTCACGGGTTTTGAGTCAGCTTTTAGCTCGATATTCATCTCCCCAATGGCTCATTTACTCCTTTCATTTCTAGAAAAAAAAATGGGAATAGGTCTTCATATTCCCGCAACAAGCTCTAGATTTCATTTATGGCCTTCTCATCCCAGTAGTCCCTTATAGAAGTTGTCTTAGGATGCTCTTTGCATCCTCCCTTATATAAGTTAGCATGCATCGTTGACCCACATAACTCACAATGTATTGTATTGGGCACAAGTGAGTATTTTTGTAGGATGAGGAAGTGTCTTGGTGCATGCCCCTGAGTTAGACATATTTCATAGTATTTCAATTGTCTAAGTGGGTTGGGCACTTGGGAAAGAATTGTATTGAACCGGTGCATGAAATGGTCGAGTTGTAAATACCTGGGAAACTCCTCATGGTGGTCCTGTAGGGGGGTATCCCATTCCTCTTACCCGTGGAAACTCAATTTCCATATGCCCCTATGTGTAGCATCATGTACACCAAACCTGAGGTCATGTTGTCTTGAGTAGAGTTAATTCCTGGATCTTCTCCGTGAGTGAAGATATTTTTCCTTGGAAGTTTGACATGTGTGAATCTACCAGAGGTCTAGTTATCTTCAACCTGCCTAGGTATCCCGCCAAGGCTTCAATATTCATTGATTTTTCCAAAGCCTCTGTCAGTGTGGCTATTCTCTATTGCATCAAGGGGATTCGTGTCAAGGGTAGAAACCCTTGGATGTATCATTCCCTTTGATGGTCTTTATGAATTGGGTGTGATAATCTCCCAATGGCGTCCTTAAACTTTGTAATATATACCCATGTGGGCTCCCCCTCTCTCTGTTGAATCTTGCACAACTCAAAAAGATCTTGTTGTTCTGACTAAGGTAACTTGAATTTGGCAATGAATTTCTAACGCACCTAGTCAAGGGTAAAGGCATGTCCTTGCACCCTAGGCTCAATAGCCTTCATGTACCATTTGAGGGCGCGACCCCTCAAGGTAGTCTGGATTTCCTCTAACTTGTTCACATCCAGGGTCCCTTTGGACCTCCAGATGGCCTCACATAGAAACCAATGTTGTTATATGTCCTCATTCCCTTTACCCAATAAATCTGGGTATCGGGTGATTGAACCTCCTGTGTTTCCAACCATTGTCAGTGTTCTTATTCCTATAAAATAAATCCTAATGGCCATGGTCATGATCTACTAGGAGACCCTACTATCCTCACATTTTTTACAGTTGCGGGTCTTGATGAACTGATTGAGTTATACAAAATAGGATTTGCATGAGTATGAGGTACTAAGATTACCAATGGTATTTAAGGCACCTGGGGGACGGGCGACTCGGGGCTCGTTCCTATTGGTGAAATTATATGAATAATATATTACCAAACATAAATTATCGACCGGGATTCATAATCAATAGAGTTGTTACACTATATGTGTCGATAACAGGTGGTTTATCTATGTCTGATGAGTATATCCTAAATAAGAAAACAATCTAAAAACCAACACTCTATTTTCACACTTCAAAGATAACACTCTTCACACAATTCAAAAATTAAAAATAAAAACTCATAGACAAGCATATGATTTAAGCTCTTGCTTAGGTGATGGACCTGTTCATTGATGGCTCAAGAAAGGAAAAGATGAAATTTCATTCTATCTCCTAGAGAAACTAAACTAACAACAATTAATATGTTGCATATTCTCAAAAGAAAGCATCAATAAATTCTAGAAGAAATAACAGGTAGAGGAAGACACTCCATTGTAGGTGCATGTAGGGTGAGAGATGGAGATCTGATCTCATTTCCTATATCAACTCAATTCAATAATAACTTGTAATCAATCCCTATCTAATTCCTCACACTCAATCAAATCTTGCAGCCTTGAAAAGAACTATCTAGCTTATATACCAAGAACATAATCCATTTACTGGTTCATGTAATACAAGAGATGGAATTCTTGAATGGCTCCTTGGCTAACACATGTTACAACTCTCAACAAATTCTAAAAATTAACTCAGATTCATGAATGTAAATAATCACACTTCAAAAATTGTTAAACATATCCTATCATGCGTATTTCTGAAAACAAGCTAAATAAAATTCCTAAAACTATGGTGCACCAGATTTGTTATACTAGCAATAACACATTGAACACTACTCACACTTCACCACTTACAGTTAGAATATTTCTAATTCAAATAAGAAATCAAGCTAACAGCAAGCATTACATATGTACAGGACTAAAACAAACATGTACAAGAATAAAATCTAAGCTATATTTTACAACAATCTTACCATGTTAGAGTGGTGGGCCCTTACCAATTCCAACATGGAAGATGGAAAAACTCACAGGATAGTAGGTTCCAAAAATGCACAAGATTAACAACTGTAATTGATATTACTTTCCAACAAAGAGACTTATAGAAAATATATGTTCACAAGACAATACATCAGCATAACAATATATGGAATTCTCCTTCTCCTCAGACCTATGAGGTCTTATTTATACATAAAATCCATGGAGGAATGGATGAAACCGAATCCCCAAACTCCGAAAACATTTTTACAATTTTAAGATAAATCCCAAAAATCTGGGTTTTTCATCAATTTGGGCAGATTCAAGTTAGATATCCACCCATATATTCTACACCAATTCAAACTTTGGAAACGTTTTTGCATTTTACCCAATTTTCCACATTCTAGACAAAACCCATTTCGTAGAATTTCTAGATCTAATTCCATTTGCACAGAAATCTAGGTGCAAGTTGGTAGTTTGAGATTTTAGCTAATTTTTGCAAAATCATTCCCCCTGAGATGGAATTCCACATGTGTGATATGGTTGAATTATTACACTCATGTCTTCATGTAAACATCGTTCTGGAAAAAACCCATGTCCCCGATTTTCCTGTAGAAGCATTCCAAAATTTTGAATTATATCTGGTATCGGATGAGCACAGAAATAGGTATCGGACGAGCACAGCATTGGTACTGGACAAACACATCATTGGTTATGGATGAGATGAGTACTAGATGAATTCCAAAATAGGTACCAGATGAATAGGGTTTGTTTTCATAAGGTCTTCTTAGATCATTCAAAGTAATTAGAGAGCTTTAAACATCAAATATTCAATCCAAATCATTAATAAATCATGATTAAACATAAGTTACCTCATATGTACACAATAATTGCTAAATCACATGTTTGTTGAGGAAAATAGACAGAGAGTGAATATGTATTAGGAAAAATTGGTCAGGATATGGGACAAGATAAGGCAATTGGAGGTGACAAAAAGGAGGCTCAACAGTTCCACTGAATTCTGGGTGGGTTTTTTTTATTTGGGGGGTCTTGTTTTCTTGTACCAGAGAAACTAGTTTCTCTTCATGGTCGACTCCTCTTGAGATCGGGGTCGAACATTCTTTGTCTCCCGTAAGATCCAAACATCCTTCATCCTCTCTTTCTTCTAAGGATTCCTCTTCTCGTCCAATATCTAGGGGACTTCTTTCTCTTTGCACTTATTTTTTCTTCAATCTTAGACTGGCCAGACTTTCTTGTCTTTTCAAATTCTGCAACTCTTCTAAATTTCTTTCATCCATCCATCATGGTCTGATTTTTTTCTACAACACTTTGGAATGCTTAACTTCTCTCTTTACCTTTCCCTACCACCATTTCTAAACTATGGCAACTCTCCTCAGGGCACGCTCACTTCTTGTAGTTTTCTCTTCCCCCATCTGTCAAAGAACTCGTTCCCCTTCTTAGGTCATGAACATACCCCAAGATCGCCCCACCCTGAATGCATGGGTTTAGGCTACCATCTCATGTGAGGGAAAAATTAGCATCCCCTATTCCACCAAAAATACCATGATCCAGAGGGGAATTTCCCTCAGCAATTTTCCATGTGCCCCTTTCTTGAATATTGCTTCAGCTCGGAAAAAGAATGGTCATTCTCTACTGCAAACTCGGTGATATATCCTTCCAGGGACATGTCAACCCAAAAATACACCACTCGAGTAATCTATTGATCCATTCGGTGCATCTCTGCTAGCCTCTCTGTATCCAAAGAACTGATTTCTCCAACACATTCTTTGAACTCTAGTCTTTCTTGTAGCCGATCTATCCACTGGAACAACTTTTTTGATAATTCTACCTAGAAGATCTCATACTAGTCACTTGATATTTCTCAGTAGAATACATAATCCTTGGCAGTGTCCCAGTTTAGATTCCATAAGCTCACTTCCTTCAGTATGAACGCATCACACTTACATTCCCACCACAGCCGAACGTCAAACTTGTAGATCCGTGGAAGCATTCTCCTTACAGATTCCCTTGTAAATTCAGGGTCTCAGCAACGAAACCATTTTGTTGGCACAAAGTTTTCAGAACAGGGTCCTCTTCAACTTACCAACAAAAGGGTACCGATGCAGTCTAGTGCACTGGCATTTTCATCTTTCCGAAATGAAAGAAGTCTCACCTGAAGAACAATCGAGACAAAATAACTTAGGGAAAGATAAGAATAATGTTATAGATATCTATAACACATCCAAACTATTACCATTCTTAAGAAAGATAGATTATTATGTTCAAATCCTTTAACACATCATACACTGATACAAGAGAATAGAGTTGTATAGAACATCAAGAAATGATAAATACAAGTAATACATAATAGACAACAACATAATGAAATTTCAGAGATACAGGAAGTAATATAAACTAGGAACATTTTAAAATTTGATCTCTAGTATCTTTCTATTATATCAGACGTCTTGATCAACAAGAATTCATAGCTTTACATTAATCAGCTACCCTACTTATCATAGAATAGATCAGTAGTTACATCTCAACACAATACTAAAGTTGATCGTAATCAGTCTAAGATCTTCCCTTACTAATTACATTCTAGTTCTGGAGTACAGATCCAGTTATTTCCTCTCGTTCCTCTCTCCTATATCCTTCACGCACACACACACACACCCACCTATTTCAATACAATTTTTTTCTCCTTCTTGAGAACCAGTAGGCCCTCTTCTCTTCTTGATTTTGTTCCAACTGTATTGTCCCAAAACTAATTTTGCATTGGCTTCAGACTGTTTTCTATTCCAACATATTCATGTTGCACGTTTCCTTTCTCAACCCTCTTTTCCTTCGCTTGGTTGGTTTTCCAACTCCTTGATAACTTGCGTAACTTCTATTATCAAAACGAAGGGCCCAATAATACTATTGGTCATCTATGACTAACGAATTGGGGATCGATGAATTTAGTTGAGAATTTTCATTTGTCCAAGAGAAGTGGTTGATCGTCGATGAAGGAAAAGAGGATGATGATATCATCATCCACATGTCATGCCATGTTAGGACTCAGCATCCACGTGTTATGACACGTTATCCAAGTTGACACCTAAGGATGACATTTCATGCCACATCATCATCCACTTGTCATGCCACGTCAACAATTTTCATGTCATCCAACAGAAGTGGTTGATTGTCGATGGTTAGGTCGGGCGATTTGAGGAAGTGTTTTCAACAGTCATCATGGTTCTCCAATCATTGATGGGATGATGGTCGGGTTTCGATAGAGAAATGAGGATTTTTCATTCACCAACTAATATCGTCGATGGTAGAATCGGTCGGTTTAGAGTTGTGCGCAAAATCTTTCATCGGGGATTTGGGTCGATGGCCAACAGTCGGGTCAACAGTTTGGGGAAAATTTTGTGCGTGGCCAAATGAGAACATCGGTCATTGATGGATGATGTAGCATGAATAAATGACTCATATTCCACGTGATTTGAGATCAACGGTTAATATTTAAAGAGATGTTATAGTAGTAAAACAGTAGAATTTTTAATATTTGTTTTCGGTTTTTATAGGTCATGAACTTGTGAGTCGATTCTGAGGCCCTAGACGACATTTTTAGGTAGTCAAAACCCACAAGAGAAAAGTGTACCAAGGTACAATTTTTCTCTACAGCTCAAATAAAATAACTCAGAGAGAGATATCCAATGAGCTAAATGATTCACAAAACGGAGCTCGTATGAGGAAGTTACATCCAAAATAGTGAGGGTAAAATTTTGGCACAAAAATTACTTCCGGAGGGCATAACTCCATGCTCATAAGTCTGTTTGTGGCATAGGAGTAGTCAATGGAAATATTGTGACCCATAGAAGCCATAAGAGAAAACAAATTTTGGTTATGGGTACCTAAAAATGTGTTGGGAATGAAAGAAGACATTTGTAGAATACATGGATAAATTGGGTAAAACAAGCAAAACTTCTCTGGGCCATAACTTTCTCGTTGGAGCTCGTATTTGAGAAAAACAATGGTCATTGGAAAGGTCATGAGGAGTAGAATATATGTGTCAACCCATAATTTGTTGAACATATCCAACACCTCCACCAACAATTTCATGACATCCTTCAACATGCCAAGTACAAGCGGGAAAGTTACTTCAGCGAGGCAAGTGGCTCACCAAAGTTCAGATTCAACAAAATTTTCCCCATATATTGAGGGAAATAGAAGCAATGGGGACCATTGCCTCCAAAGGGGGGAGGATTTATCCAGGTGGATCTCAGTGGCTATCCACTTTCTCTACTGAATCAACATTTTTGGGCCTGTCGTTTTAATGAACCATGATATTCACCCTTTTAATGGGGAATATAATGTAATTCCATATCCATTTGTAATGTAATGCCTACAGTGTTAATGCATCAGATCCCATTATGAATCTGCGGTTAATTTTTCTTAGGCTATAGTAGTATTGGGATGGGTGACCTCCCGAGAAGTTATAGTGTTTTACATGCCTGTGGAATTTTATAAACTTAGACCAATTTATCCCACATGCATAATGGGAATTATTATCCTCTCATTCTCTCATATATAATAGAGGTGAAGGAGGTCCTTTAAGCATGCAATGGAGTGTGATGTTAATCTTGTTGTGAATGAAGCATATCCAACATCTCTTTCTCTTCAGAGATAAGCTACCCCATTCTAGCTAGTTTTTGTTCTACAATGTTCTGTTATTTCATTCATTAATAGAAGTTGGGTTCCACTGTATTTATGTGTTTCAACTATATTTTCCTTTGTATCTCATTTTTTTATCAATATAATCTGGATCAGCCCATAATGCATCCAGAAGTTTATCTTCCCAATCCTAGAGACGAATTTGAACAGTCTTTGTCGGGATGGTCTCAAACATTTTATTTATCCCTTCCACCTACTATTGGCATGTGGGTGATATGGCGCAATTATCGTGTGTTTAATCTAGTAGAGATATGTAAATTTTCTAATGTACATTGAGGTAAATTTCTCCTCCATATGTGACAATTTCCCTGGATATCCCAAACCCGATAAATATTTATGTATGGATAAATTCTACCACATCTTGTTTTGTGGCTACCGAGAGTGCCTTTTATTCCATCCACTGTGTAACATAGTTTGTGAAAAACAGGATGTAGGAATTTTCTTGGATGGAAGGTTAATAGGCCCTATGAAATAAAGGGCCCACTTCTCAAGGGGTTCCACTACCAATTGTGTCTGTAGAGGCATTTCGTCCAATTGTATTGGGCATCCCAGCCTCTCGAAACTATCACACCTTTTTACACACTCTTTAGAACACGGAAGATAGTTGGCCAGTAGTATCCAAGGTGGATTACTTTATATCCTATTTTATTTTATACCAAATTCCCTCTGTAAGGTCCATCATGACATTCTTTCAGTATGTCATAAATCTCTTCTTCCTTTACATCGTTCCAAATGATGGAGTCTAGCCTTGTGTAGAAAAGGCATCCTTTAATCCAAGAGTGCATGTCACTTTTCATGATGCCTCTTTATCATTATTTTGGTGATAGGTGTGATGGAATTTTTCTTGCAGCCAAATAATTATAAATATATGTAAACCACAGTGTGTTAGTAGACACTACAAAAATGTGTTCGCCAAGAAAAGTCTCATCGACTGGAGGTGCATTCCCATCATTGAAAATCTGAGAAAGGAAGTTGGAAACAACGTTATCTTTCCCTAGTTTATCCATCATGGTAATGTCAAATTCTTGTAAAAATAATAACCATATGGTCATTCGTCTATGAGTGATAGGTTTATTCATCAAATATTTTATAGCATCATGATCAGTGGGTATAATTACAGGATACCCAGTTATGTAATGGCAGAACTTGTTTATAAAATGGATGACAAGAAGAAACTATTTTTATGTGATTGTGTAATTTAGCTCATTTGGTGTAAGATTCTTACTGATAAAGTATATTGAATATGTCTTACGTTGTTTTTCTTATTTTCCAAGAACAACTCCAATGGTGGTATATAATGCATCCGTGGATATATGGAGTGGTAAGGATCAATCTAGTCCCCTCAGGATAGGTGGTGTTGTTAATTTCTCCTTTAATTCTTCAAAAGCACGATGGAACATGTCATTCCAATTTAATTCAACATCCTTTGTGAGTAATAGGAATAGAGGGCATGCAAATTTTTCAAAATTTTCCATAAAGCATCTATAATATATATCCTTTCCTAGAAAACTTATTAACTCTTTTTTTGTTTCTGGGGGAGGGATTTTGAGTATTACATCTATGTTTGATGGATTGACCCATATACCTATAGGAGATATGTGATGTCCCAATGTGAAGGTGTCACCATATGCCGTGAAATAATCCATATAGACTTCTACAAATTCATGAATGAGATTAAAAAATATACCAAGAACTACCCTCTGGAAGGTGGTCAAAGCATTGCAAAGTCCAAGCGGAAACACCCTGTATGAAAATGTCCCCCATGGGAAAGTGAATGTGGTATTTTGTTGATCCTTGAGAGCAATCTAAACTTGGTTATAGCCACTAAACCCATCAAGGAAAGGGAATTATTTCTTCCTAGTTATTGTATCCAACGCTTGGTTGATAAAGGGAAAGGTAAAATGACCCTTGTGGGTGGCTTTGTTTAACTCCCTATAGTCAACGTAGATTATCCATTTACCATTCTTTTTAGGAACGATAACAAGAGGGGAGATTGTTGGGTATGTGTTATATTCTTTGAAAAAATGATCTGATGTATTTTACACTGATATGGGAGTAAAGGGGGTATAGGGGATTCTTATAACCCCTTATATGGGAGGGTTGTGGGGGTTTGCGGGTGGGAGCCATCAATAAAAAAACAATTGGTCTGTTTTTGGTGGTTTTTCTACACATGGTTTTTGTCGATGGTTTTCTAATTCTCATTAAGGAATTAGGATTGTTGACTTACCCAAGTCAATGGATTAGGGTTTTAGATTCCACATGATCCTATATTTATATTGCATTGTAAATAGTGAATATGATGCATAGAATATTAGAGGTGAATCTCTAATCAGGTTGTTGGTTTTCCTGTTTTGGGTTTCCAAGGTAAAAATCTCTATGTAATGTGTATGTGTGTGCCATTTTATATTTTCTATTTTATTAAGAATGTGTCTACATTAATTAATTGTACAAGATTAAAATCTACATTTGGTATCAGAGTGATTATTGGCTTTATAGGGGAACCTTTGTGGTCAGGGGTTTGTCTCAGGTCTGTGATAAGCCTTGTTATAGTGGGAGATCTGCGATATTGATTCTTTAAGTGAAAATAAATGGCGAGCAGTTCAAAAATAGAGATCAAGAAATTTAATGGAAAACTTTTGAGTTCTTGAAGCCCAAGATGGAAGATATGTTGGTAGAAAAATATCCATGGATCGTGGTGGATCCAGGTATTTCACCTACAAGAATGTCAGGAGAAGACTGGAAAAGTTGGATTGGAAGGTGAAGAGAACAATCCAGTTGTGTCTCTCGGATTTAGTATTAATGAATGTGTCAAGAGAAGCTACGGCCAAGGAATTATGGGATAAGTTGGGGATTTTCTATCAGTCTAAGTCCCTAGTAAATAAATTGTTCCTATAGAAGAAGTTGTATAACCTAAGGATGAAAGATGGAGACTTTGTGATAGAGCATATGAATTCCTTCAATACTATGGTAAGTCAGTTGTTATCTGTTGATATTAAAATTTCATATGAATATAAGTGTATCATTTTATTGTGCTCTTTACCAGACTCACCGAATAGTTTGGTTGTGACCATAGGTAGTAATACAACTAATTTAAGTTTCAATGATGTGGTCTCATCCTTGTTTTCAGAGGATATGAGGAAGAATAACATGGAAGGACAAAGCACAGATGCATTATTTGCAAGAAGATCCCAGGAAAGAAATAGATCTAATTCCTCAAGTGGGGTATCTAAATATAAGGGTATATCTAAATCTCCCAAAAATTTTGTAAAGGTATGTTGGAGATGTGGAAAATAAGGGCACTATAAGAAGCAATGTAGATCCAAAAGCACTAAGAGAGGGAAGGGATATGAATATGTTCCTTGTATAGAATAAAAAACCCTACTTGGAAGGAGTGAGGTGTACTTGGCTTCATCAAGCACACATGAAGATCATGAGGCATGACTTCTTGACTTAAGTGCATCCTTTCATATGACTCCCCACAGAGAGTGGTTCTATGAATATGAAAATCATGATGGAGGTGATGTTTTCCTAGGTTATGAATCAATATATAGAATCATAGGACAAGGAAAATTCAAGTTGAATCTCATGGATGGAAGGATTAGAACACTTCCTGATGTTCTACACATCCCAAAATTGGCCATAAATTTGATTTCTATAAGAAAAATGGATGACGCATGGGTAAAAATAGTGTTTGAGAAAGAAACATATAGGATGGTTTGAGGAGCAATGGTGTTGTTGAATGGAGTTCAAATTGGAGCTCTATATAAGTTGTGGGGAAGCAATATTAGTCATGGATGTAATAGTTCCATTTTTCCTGATATTGGAGACAAAGATGAAAATACTCCTATAGTCTATAGAGAAAAGGTATTAGGTGTGGACCTATTTTGAGAAAGGATGTCTATTATGGGTGTAGGAATACTTTTGGAGAACGATCTATTTTGAGGAAAGACCTTGTTTTGGAAAGGAAGATCTAATTTTGGAGCATGCGCAATAAGTGCCAAGAAAGAAGCATGCATAAAAAGAAGGAAAATCAGCATGCAGGAGGAAAAGCAACGTCGCATGCAGGAAAACAAGCCTAATCAGGATAGGGTTAGTGTTTTTTTAAAGTATTGTAACGGTTATAAGCCTGAAAAATAGTATAAATAAGAACCTAGGAGGTCTATAAAGAAGAATGTCATTTAAGGAAAGAAAATGATCATATCACTCTACGGAATTGTCAATTGTAATAAGTTTGTAGAAGAGTCAAGTAAGGGATATTTTTTAGGGTTAGGTCACAAGGTGAGGAGCCTAGTGTGATCTAGTCCGCCTCACAGAGGGTTCCCACCCTCAATATTGATTGTAATATTGAATATTAAATGCATGCAGTGCGATATTTTACAGTAGACTAAATAAAAGAGCATAGAGTCAGATCTTTGTGGGCGTAGCCCCAGAAGGGGGTGAACCACAGTAAACTTGTGTGTTATGTGTGACTATTAATGAATGGCTACTTTACGTTGATTATTAGCTTGCGAATGAATGGTTAAACTAGAATTATCATCATGCATGCATATGTTTAACGATGAACAAATCATAAAAGTAACTAAATATTTAACAAGGGTAATTCATAATAAATAAAGAACTCAATCCCATATCCCCACGCATTCCTAGACTCAAATCACTTGAGAATTGCAGTCACTCATAAACACTATCTCGAGTGAGACTGTGTTGTGCACCCTGTGCACAGCGTTTCCGTCTGGTTTACCAGAAGGGCCGATAGTTTTTGAGGGTTTTGTTGAAACCCTATTGAGATCCAAACCTGGGTCTACTAAATAAGAGGAAGAAACTCAACCAAAAAATGGTTCCGTTGCTGGCAACAACTGCAAAGGATTGAGTGGACGGGATCCGTGGAAGAAATGCACGAAGGATGAAATTATAAAATGAAATGTTCAGGCCATGGAATCCAACAAAGGTGGAGATTGAAATATGGTTGGAAATAAAGGAACTTGAATTTGCATAGAAGGACAACAGAAACCCTAAGTTAACACCGCACAAATATCTCAACAAATACATGTTTAGTGACTTGCATGAGGCATTTTTCTGTGATTTGCCACATTTGTTGTAGGAGTGGTTATTAAGATTAAAGGAAAACCACCCTACAAATATAATCAGATAGATGAAGTGGAATCATGTGGAAATTGTGTAGATACAACAAGTTAATAACAAATTTACACGCGTAGTAGATTTATGGTTAGACAGTATTGTTGCAGTGTTTATCACCGAATTTGCAGTAGATACTACAAATTCCTACACACAATAGAGTAATATTTTATAAAGAGACCCAGAGGTAGGTATATCAGATCGTTGTATACTTCAATCAATATTTAATTGTATGACAACGGTGTGATTACCATGGAATCAGACAGCTAAATTTCCCTGCGTGCATGGGGGAGGGGGGGAAGCACTAATAGGAGGTTGATAAATGTAGGAAGAGATCAATAAGGTAAATAAGAAGGATGTCATGGACCTAATAATTATGGAGGAAGAGAAGATAAAGAATATAATGGAAAAATATGGAAAGACGCGCAACATAGTACCCTAACAATATAAAATGAATAACAAGAAGAGAGCCATAGCCAACAGAGAGGGATTGACAAGTGAAAAATAAGAGGTAGATTATCTTTGGGATGTGGAGAAGATTGAGGAAATCATGCGCACAACATATTCAAGGAAAAAAGGGGGTCCAATGTCAGGGATAGAAGGTAGAACTCCAATCCATATCACCGTCAGTGTGGAACCTACAACCCCATGTGCAACTAATACACCAGAAAGAACACAAGCATTTAGAAAACCAGATTTTAGTGGAAGAAATACAACAAGACACACATCCAATCAAGGAGCATCAATTGGAGGATCCATTTTAGGAAGTAATAGTCAATTATCTAAACCGCGTGGAGGTAGTAGTTCAACATAGTTTAAAATGGTAGGACATGATCCCACGATCATATTACCATAATTTTGGGGAGAGGCATCAGAGGACCCTGAAAAGAACTGATTCATTTGTGAGAAGATCTGGGAATCAAAGAAGATCACAGATGAGGATACAAATCTTGTGCAGTTAGAGATCACACTAAGAGAACGCGCATTGGACTGGTATATGAGCCTAGATAAACAATCTACAAGGAATACCAAATATTATTGCAGACGTGAAAAATCTACTAGTAAACAGGTTTCATAAGCCCAACTCGGAAGACCAGTACATGAATGAAATGATTTCAATCGAGAAGAAATTGGGTGAGTTTGTTTGGGATATTGATCAACGGTTCAAACAATTGAGGGGTAAGTTGAAATATGCAATTACTGACATGTAACATAGGAACTTATTTCTGAACTCCTTATTACCACATTTGAAATACATGTTAAGACAACAGAAGTTCCAAACTCAGATAGAGGCTCTACAGACAAACTTACAACTGGAAGAGAACCAGTATCGGCACACATGTCTAGCAATAGAGGAGCTGAAGGAGGATTTGAAGAATATAACATTTCAACTTAACTAGAATAAGGGTAAATAGAAAAGAGAATTTGTTTGGTGTAACCTATGCAGGACAGAAGGACACCATAAGAATGAATGTCCAACTTTCGTGCAGTATATGGAAACAGGTATTCCAAATCCATTGCCAACAGGAGGACCATGGTGAGAGATTTGTAAGACACATGGAATGATCCATATCATTTTCCAATGATGTAGAAATATAAGATAGTACCAAAAAGTTCATATTGCATTTTTTGCAAATCAGTGGGTTGTGATGATAAGGATTGTAGACCAATGGAGTTGTTAAGATAAAGAACTTCAGATACTTATAGGGTGTAGGAAGAAATGATGACAAGACAAGTTGCACCTCAGTTCATTCAAATACCACCACCATAGAACAATGCACAACATTAATACAACAATTCGTAGCCATAGTATAATAATGTGCATCCATAGTATAATCATGCACAGTATAACCAACTACCTCAGTACAATGCACCACGTGGAGATCGAGGTGGAGGATGAGGTAGAGGAGGATTTGGACAAGGCATAGGACTAGTGGTGTGCCACAACTACCAACAACCAGGACATTATGTAAGGGAGTTAGAAAATTTCTGACAAAATATGAAGATGAAGCGTTAGAAAATCATAGGCTTTTAAATCTATATATTTCACTTAAGGAAACACCTGCAAGATGGTGGGGTTCTCACAAAGAAACAATTCGGGACTGGTATCAATGTAAATGACTCTATTGTGCATTAGATTTGGTGTAGAACAAGGGAGAAATATAGTCCATAAGTATGATGGGAAAGTCAAACCAGTTGAACACTTGGAGAAGTGAAGAACACAGTGGAGGATGACACCACCAGAGGAATGGCCTCATCACTTTATCCATACATTGGAAGGAATCCCAGGGAACTGGTAAATAGACCAGGAGATGTGCAAAGGCACTACAGAATGGACAGTATTACAACAAAACTTTGTAGTAACTTTCTCATTTAAACATGAGAAATCCAACATTGATTCATCATTGAAGCTTATATGGGGAATGATATTTATTTATGAATGAGAGGTTGAAATCATGAAAGAATATCAACAACAGAACAGACAAACAGTCAAAGAGTTACTCTCATGTTATAATGTGGAAGAAGAAGCACCAGATGAACATGATCCACACAACATTCAGATCACGAAGAATGAAGGACAAAGAGAGGTGGAAGGTCCATCTCTGGAGTCATAATTATTTGGTGCACCAATTAAAGTTAATAAATTCAACATTGGGACGAATGACAATCCTAAAATGGTGAGTATTGGAGACTATTGGGATGAGCAAACAATAGAAAGAATAACAGATTTACTACGTGAATACAATGACATGTTCCCAACAAACTTTATAGATATGAAAGGCATAGAAGGGGAGCTAGGTGAGATGAAAATACCCCTCAAACCTGAGGCTAGACCTGTCGAGAAAAGACCCTGTAGATTGAATCAAATGTATAAGAAGAAATTGAAAGCAGAAATTGACCGAATGTTGGAAGCTAGTATCATAGAACCAATGGAGCAATCTAAATGGATCAGTCCTATGGTAGTCCAAGAAAATAAGCAAGGGGGGATAAGGATTTTTGTGGATCTGAGGAAACTTAATGATGCTTGTTTACATGACCCTTTCCCTACCCCTTTTACATATGAGGTTTTATGAATTTGGGAGGCCGGGAAGCATATTTGTTCATAGATGGATTCTCAGGTTACCATTAGATAAAAATAGCTCTAGAGGATAGGTATAAGACTAATTTTTTTACATAATGGGGATCCTACCAATATACAGTCATGCCATTTGGGATGAAGAATGCACCAACTGTAGGAATTCATACATCAATTTATAGAAGTATATCTGGATGACTAGACTATATATAGTCTTTTAAAGGACCATGTAGAAGTGTTAATACTAATGTTGGAAAGATGCAGGAAATGTCAGATATCATTCAATATCAAGAAATTCATTTTTGGTACACCATTTGGAATATTGTTGGGACATATAGTGTGTAAACAAGGTTTACTAGTGGACCCTGCTACGATTGTTTTCATTGTGAATTTACCACCACCAAAGTCAGTGCACCAGTTAAGAGAAACACTGGGACATATGGGATATTACCGAAAATTTATAAAAGGGTATGCACAGATTACTACACAATGGAAAATCGCTAAAGAAGGACACCAAATTTCAGTGGAATGAAGACTGTAAGAAAGGATTGTACACTTTAAAGGAAAAGGTGGTAAAAACACCTTTATTAGTGTTTCCAGATTGGGAAAAGACATATCATGTACACGTAGATGCAACGGCAATAGCACTTGGATCAATTATAGTGCAACCAGGAGCAGGGGACTTAGACCATCCTATATCCTTTGCAAGTAGAAAGTTGTCAAAATCAGAGCAGAATTATAACACCACAGAAAGAGAAGGCATGACCATGGTATATGCACTTCAGAAATTCAAACACTATTTATTGGGTAAACACTTTAACATGTTCACAGACCATTATGCCCTCAAGTATCTAGTCAACAAGATAGTGTTGGGGGGGAGGAT
>ML833683.1:84869-95214 GCA_009831015.1 Picea engelmannii
AACACCACAGAAAGAGAAGGCATGACCATGGTATATGCACTTCAGAAATTCAAACACTATTTATTGGGTAAACACTTTAACATGTTCACAGACCATTATGCCCTCAAGTATCTAGTCAACAAGATAGTGTTGGGGGGGAGGATTTGTCGATGGATATTATTATTCCAAGAATTTGATTTCGAAGTGATATTCAAACTAGGGAAGTTGAATGCAGGACCGGATCACCTGTCAAGGGTAACTAATGGAGAAGAACCTACTAACTTGGAAGAAAACTTCCATAATGCACAATTATTTTCATTATAGGTAGTTGATGAATACTCTGTTGATATTATTGAATACTTAAATACAGGGGTTGGGCCACAGGATTTTAGCACTGCACATAAGAAAAATCTAGTAGTCATAGTTGTAGACTATTATCCCATTGCAGGACATTTATGCAATATGGGCATAGATAGAATTTTGAGAAGGTGTGTATTGGAACATGAACGGCCCAGAATTTTAGCAGAAGCTAATGAAGGTATAGTCGGAGGACACTGTGCAATAAAATCTACTGCACATAAGGTATTGTGCTTAGGATTATGGTTGCAATAGTCCATAAGGATGCCAAGGAATATTGCTAGCAATGTGATGTTTGTCAGAGGGTTGGAAAACCCAACAGAAGGGATGAGATTCCTCTAAGACCACAAATGACTCTACAGGTCTTTGAAAATGAGAAATAGACTTTGTTGGACCTATTAATCCACCAACAAAAATTTTAGGAGCTAGATATATCATTACTGTGACTAAATACTTAACAAGATGGGAAGAAGTAGCACCAGTCAAGGACAGTAACGTAGAGACAGCGACACACTTCATATTTGAGCAAGTGATCACCAGATTTGGATGTCCTAAGATTTTAATGAGTGACCAAGGCACTCATTTTATTAATAATACCATCAGGGCTATGACTGAGGAGTTTCAAGTCTATCACCAGAAGAGTACACCATATTATCCTCATGCAAATGGAACAATAGAAGCGTTCAATAAAATATTGGAAAATTCTTTGACTAAGATCTGTAATGTCAAAAGGAATGATTGGGACATGAAAATACCAGTAGTATTATGGTCATATAGGACCACATGTAATAATTTTACAGGACAGACACCATTCATATTGGTGTATGGGCATGAAGCAGTGGTACCATTAGAATTTCTAGTACCTAGTTTGAATGTAGCAGCAATTACCAACATGACAGAAAGAGGTGCAGTACAAGATAGATTAATTCAACTAATGGAAATGGAAGAGGATAAGATTCTATAAATATTTCACCAAGAAGTACATAAATAAAAAGACAAATCCTGGCATGACATACATATTAAAAAGAAGAGCTTTAAGGATGGAGACCTAGTTCTTCATTATGACAACAAATGTTTCCAACATCCTGGTATGTTTAGAATGCATTAGCTAGGGATATATGAAGTAAATATTGTCACAGATGGGGGATTTGTGGAGCTAAAATACTTGGGAGGAATGGAAATGAAAGGAATGATCAACGATAGTCGACTAAAACTGTACAGGGACAATCAACCTACTAATTCTTAAAAGTTACATCGCAGTGAGAAAATCATGTATATAGTGTACTATAGTAGATTTCAGGAAAGAAAACTCATAAAAAAAAAAGACAAAAGTAGAAAAAGAAGAAAAAGGAAGACAAAAGTAGAAAAAAGGAAGAAAAAAGTAGACAAAGAAAGAAAATACAAAATATTGGGAAATATCATGCGCAAAAGACAGTGGAATCGGTGCGACAGAAAGAAAAAGTGACTACATCTAGCATATGGCTGATAAGAACAAAACACATCACACCGGGGGGGAATTCACAATAGAAATGTACAGTGCACTGGAAATTGCAATGCACTAGAAAACAAGCCAAGGGTTAGAAAAGAAAAAACCGGTTGTCAGTGTAAAAAGGCGTGAATTGGGCATTTATGAAACTGAATGAAGCATGCTTAAAAATATTTAATGCATTAATGACCATCAAAGAAGAATATATGAGAAGATTCATGGCAGTTATGACACCCCATATATAACACAAACGCGTGCCAAACGAGACATATTATGCATTTACAAACCTGCGAAGTTAAGGAACACAAAGACAAAAAGCGAATAGGCGAGTTTAGAGATCATAGCAGCCGAAGTTCATACCAAAGAAGGAATAATTACCATGATGGAACCTCCAAAGGTCGGCGCACCTAGCTAAACATCAAGAAAAACACGCAATAGCCACAAGTCACATCAGGAAACCACAGAGGAAGAATGAACATTTACACAGACAGAGGGAATCGTCGATGTTGACACAATTCCTTCACCACAGATCGAACCAGTGAGTGCCACATTGGTAGAGGAGGAAAGGAAGGCCCCGACGATGGTCAGGATGGAAATCTATTCGCATGACAGTGTGCAAGGCCATGACCCATTAGCAACAGTAAATCCACAGCAACCTTCCAGAGCCAAAGGAGCCCACAAAGAAAATGGCGGTGATAGCGAAAGGATAGAATCTGATGGGCCAAGGCCATAACCTATGATAGGTTTCCTTACATCAGGAGGAAGTGTAGCTCAAGGATATCGTAAGGTAGCCAAATTTGATATGGGAAGAAAAAAAACCAGAGGCTAGGACATCCAGTGTGTCAGCACAAAGAAAGGGGAAACAACCCATCGCTCGGTCCTTGCTCAAGCAACCTGACGCCTCGGTCATCTTGTTGCACATTCCAGATGGGGTGTAGGCCATGCCAAGATTACTGGGTGGAGTCGAAAGGTTACGGTATGCATACCATGATGTGTCTAACACCAATAAGTTCCCATAATTTGCACAACAAGTGTATATGGAGATCATGGGCATAAGGACGTTAGAAGATATAGTGTTGCAACTAAAGCAATGGGTGGCAATCTTGGCAAACACAGGGATTATAAATTTTCTATATATTCTTCATGGTACACATCATTGGGAAGCACTTCAGATCCAAAGCGAACAAGTGGTAATTCCATCACTTTTGCTTGGTATTTCAGCAATCTACAAGAAAATATAGCCAACACCTGGAGAATATCTCCTGAGGTGGTAGCACAATATCAAGGGATAACCAAATTTAGGGATATGCGTCACAATATGTGGATACAAGTGTGCAAGGATCCAAAAAAAGAATGGCTACAACTTCAATTTTGCATCAACGCAGAGGAAATTGAATGGGAAATGAAATACTAGAAAGAGGACTCGAAGATCCTAGTCATCACCAAGGACATGCCCAAGGGAAACGAAGTGGAAGAATGTTCATCCAAGACATCTGTAGGAGGCAGTGTTGTGACCAAGAAACCAACACAGCAGGGGAAGCCCAGTCAAAATATATCACAACAGAAGAAGTGCAGTGCCCCAAAAAAGGACAAGTAGATGGGAAAGAAGGATAATGCCCCTGCGCAGGAAGCACAAGGAAGGGGGGACACAACGACACAGGAAACCCCATCAGAAACTACTCAACAAGATACAAGGCCAACCAAATGGCCAATCATACATGTAGGTCGGTTACGGAAGAAAGCCAAGGCCCACAAACAAATCCTGGAATACACAAGCATCAAGGATGATGTCGATCTTGTGGCAAAGAGGGTACAGAACTGCACAGCATAAGAGTTTGAGGAGGTCGAGTACCAAAGAGGGAGGATAAGGAACAAGTTGGCTAACATTAAGCAGGTCCTGTAACATATACAAGCAGCCCAAATGCAAGAAAGGGGAACAAAATCGATCCCCTGAGTGACAAAAGCAGGGGATAGGACTGCATAGAATGAAGAAGACACAATCCAAATCGTAGCACAAGCAAGTCCTAGATTTCAAATAACAATAGATATCCTGCATATAGACGAGGCCATATCCCAAACACCACTTAAATACCTAGCATAGGTACAGTTGGTATTGGCTAAAATACCAACAAAGGCAATGTACAAGTTGCAAGTCAGTTTCACACATGAAGTACAATCACGAGCCAGAGGAGATGCGACGAAATTGAAAGTAACCAGATATGGAAAGGATGCACTAGAAATTGTGATAGAACGGGTCCAGCTAGAGATACAGGAGGATAAGTAGCACGCAGATAAATTAGAGTGGAACTTGAAGGAATTCTTCACAAAAATTGCAGACAGCACGGGGGCAACCATGAGCAGTGTTGAAGAACATATTTAAATCATCATGCAGATGCCCCAAGAATATAAAAAGGAGATTGAGGAACTCAAAGAAAATTTAACACCAACCACCCCTTCTGAATTCACAGCTAAAAGGGAACAGAAGGAATCCCTGCAAGTGGAAATGATGGAGAAAGAATCTAAAAAGTTCACATAACTTTATGACAGGACCGCGCAACTATGGACGACATTGGAGGAAGATGACAAGGTCCAAAAACTAGACCAGCAAGAGGAGGAAATCAACATGGCAATGCAGGAGATGAAGCAACGACAAAAGGCCATGATAATTACAAAGTGATTGAAGGGCACACAGGAGATGAAGACCCTGCAGACAGAATTGAATAATGCACAGAATAACAATCATGCAAGGCAAGCCCAGTTAGAACCTCTCTATGAATAAGCAGTGTAAATAATTGTGGAACCGGAGGAGGAGAAGACAACGATGGCTCAGGATCATGCCGGGAGCGTAGAGTCTCTGAGGGAACACATCACAGCGTAGAGGATAGAGGAGCTCACAAAGAAAGTTGCACAAGCTAGAGCAAAAGGGGAAGAATTAGAAGGCAAGTTTCATAGATTGGCAAAGGTTGTACATGGAGCACACACCACCTGAGTGGCTCGGGAGGAGCCACATGTCATTGTTGGGAGCCTTTTAGAAACAGGCCTATTTTGAGCAAGGAGGTATATTATGGATGTAGGCCTACTTTTGGATAAGGATCTGTTTTGAGGAAAGACCTGTTTTTGGAAAGGAAGATATAATTTTGGAGGAAGTACAACAAGTGGCGAGAAAGCAGCATGCAGAAAAAGAAGGAAAAGAAGCATGCAGGAGGAAAAGCAACGTGGCATGTAGGTAGACAAGCCTAACCGAGATAGGGTTAGGGTTTTTGTTAAGGATTGTAATGGATATAAGCCTGCAAATTTGTATAAATAAGAACCTAGGAGGTCTAGAAAGAAGAATGTCAGTTAAGTAAAGAAAATGATCATATAACTCTGCAGGATTGTCGATTGTAATAAGTTTGTAGAAGAGTCAAGTAAGGGATATTTTTTAGGGTTAGGTCACAGGATAAGAAGCCTGGTGTGATCTAGTTCGCCTCACAGAGGGTTCCCACCCTCAATCTTGATTGTAATACTGAATATGTAATGTGTGCAGCACGAGATTTTGCAGCAGACTAAATAAAAGAGCATAGAGATAGATCTTTGTGGACATAGCCCTGGGAGGGAGTGAACCATGGTAAACTTGTGTTTTATGTGTGATTGTTAATGAATGACTACTTTATCTTGATTATTATCTTGTGAATGAATGGTTAAACTACAATTATCAGCATGCATGCATAGGTTTAACAATGAACAAATCATAGAAATATTTGAATATTTAACAAGGGTAATGCATAAGAAAGAAAGAACACAATCTCATATCCCCACTCATTCCTAAAATGAAATCACTTGATCATTGCAGTCACCCATAAAATATATATCTGGTGAGACTGCCCTGTGCACCCTGTGTACAGCGTTGCCTTCTGGTTTACCAGGAGGGCTGATAGTTTTTTAGGGTTTTGTTGAGATCTGAACCTGGGTCAACTAAAGAAGAGGAATAAAATCATCCAACAAAAGGCTATGTCATGGCATCAAATTCTGGGGTATATCAGAGAGAATGGATTTTGACTACTACATGGTAAAGGTATAGTTGCAGGTATGTCTAACTACTCTATGGATTTTGATTGTGAAAATTGTGTATATGGGAGGCATAATCGAGTAAGATTCCCTTCTAGCGAAACGAGGGCATAGGGAATTTTGCAGTTGGTGCAAAGTGATGTGTTTGGACCTTTTTTAGTTCCATCAATGGGAAAATTTGTGTACTATGTCTCATTTATAGATGACTTCTCAAGGAATACTTGGATATATTTCCTTAGGAATAAATTTGAAGTTTTTGATAGGTTTATATATTTTAAGGATCTTGTGGAGAATCAAATAAAGAAAATAATTAATGTGTTGAGGAAGGATAATGGTGGAGAGTTATGCGGAAATGAATTCAAATAATTATATAAGAAGTGTGGTATAGCAAGGTATAATACTACTCCATATACCCCTCAAAAAAATGGATTTGCAAAAAGGATGAACAAGACACTGATGGGAAAAAAAAAGTTGCATGCTCAATGGTGTTGGGTTAGGATAGGAATTCTAGGCATAGGCAATGGTATTGCATGTTTCCTAGTCAATCAACCACCCTCATCAGAACTAGATGACAAGACTCCACACAAGATATGGACTGGTAAGAAACCATCTCTCACACATCTCAGTGTATTTGGTTGTGAGGCCTATATTCATCTTCCAAAGGAAAACACGAGTAAGAAATATAAAAAGGATGAAAAGTGTATCTTTATTTGGTATAAACATGATCTGAAAGGTTATAATCTTTGGAACCCTGTGTTATTTAGAGAAATCAAAGATGTTTTCAAACAAGAATTACTACAAAGGAAGAACCAGAGAAAATAAAGTTTTATTTAAAGGATGATGAATCAGACTCTACAAAAGAACATGAGTCAGAATAACAAGATCCTCATACCCCAGTATTGAGGAGATCATTTTGGGAAAGAAGGAAACCAGAAAGGTATACTCCACCTGATTTCTATTCAAATTTTTCTTTGTATATTACTTATGATTATCCTATAACTATTAGGGATTCATAGGATGGAAAATTCTGGAAAAAGGCCATGGTTGAAGAAATGGAAGCTTTGGACAAGAATGAGGCTTAGGATATAGTGGAGTTACTAACTAGAATAAATCCCATTAGCAACAATTGGGTGTTTAAAAATAAGTTGAATCCAAAAGGAAAAGTGGAGAAATACAAAGCTTAGTTAGTAGGAAAAGGTTATTCCCAGTTTGAGGGAATTGACATTGGTGATATTTTTATTCTTGTTGCCAAGTTAAATTCTATTAGATTTATTGTATCTGTTATTGATACATTTGATTTTGAAGTAGAACGGATGGATTTGAAGACAACATTCCTACATGGATATATGGAAGAATAAATCTACATGAATCAGCCAAAAGGCTTTGTTGTGAAGGGACAGAAGGAGCTAGTATGCAAGCTAAAAAAGTCCATGTGTGGGTCAAATCAATCACCAAGGATGTGGTATCAAAAAATTGATACTTATATGTTGGGACTTGGCTTCAGAAGGAGAAAAGTGGATCACTGTGTGTATTTCAAATCAATTTCTAATCATCATATTTATTTGGTCTTGTATGTGGATGATGTGTTTTTGATAGGAAACAACAAGGAGGTTATCTGAGATGTGAAAAATTAGTTGTCCTATAAATTTTACATGAACGATATTGGTGCTACAAATTTCATTTTGTTCATGGAAATTAAAAGAGATCGAGAAAATGAGAAACTTTGCTTAAATATGTACTAATGTAAATTGATCAAGTTTCCTATTCCTATAGGTGTAAAGTTATATGTGAATAAGTGTCCCAAGACACATGAATAGAAAGAGGACATGTCTCATATTCTGTATGTGAGTGTAGTTTCTAGTTTTTTGTAGGCAATGGTCTATACTAGATCAGACATTGCACATGTAGTGGGAGTTTTGAGCATGTATATGTCAAAACCAAGGAAGGAGCATTGGACAACAGTAAAGAGGGTTTTCAAGTATTTGTGTGGAACTACTAGTTATGGATTTTTCTTTCAAGGAATACTAGGATTGGACAAAGTGTTGGACATGCATGGATTTGTTGATGAAAATTGGGATGGAGATATGGATCAAAAAATATCTACAAGTGGGTATGTTTTTTACCTATTTGGAGGAGCAATCAGTTGGATGAGAAAAAGACAGTATGTAGTTGCACTCTCAACTACAGAAGTCGAATACATGGTAGCCATTCATGCAACAAAGGAAGTAGTATGGTTATAGTGTTCAGGTATTGGGTTAGTACAACAATATGCAAGGATAAATTTTGACATTTAGAGTGCAATCTTCATGGAAAATAACCCGATTTATCATTCAAAGACAAAGCATATTGGTGTTCAGTATCACTTTGTGAGAGACATGGTTGAATAAAAAAGGTGTTGTTGATGAAGGTGGACACTTTGGAGAATGTTGAAAATTCATTAACAAAATATGTGAGCAGTGATAAGTTCTCTTGGTGTAGAGGATCTATAGTAATTACTACCCTATATTGTTGACCATGTAATCTTGCAACCCCCTGTATGCAAAGAAAACAACAAGTGGGAGAACGTTGGGTATGTGTTATATTCTTTGTAAAATTGATCCCATGTACTATACACCAATATGGGAGAAAAGGGTTCTTGGGGGGTGTTTAGCACCCCCATAAGGGAGGTTTGTGGGGGTTCGGGGGAAAGAGCCCCCAAGGAAAAAAAATTGGCCCATTTTTGGTGGTTTTTCGACACATGGTTTTTTCCAATGGTTTTCTAATTTCGGTTAAGGAATTAGGATTGTTGACTAATCCAAGTAAATGGATTAGTGGTTTCGATGCCACAGGATCCTATATGTATATTGTATTGTAAACAATGAATATTACGAATAGAACATTAGCAGTGTTTCTATAAACAGGTTGTTGGTTTTTCCGGTTTGGGTTTCCAGGGTAAAAATATTTGTGCAATGTTTGTGTATCATTGTATCTTTTCTGTTTTATTAAGAATTTGTTTTTAGTAATTAATTGTACAAGGTTAAAAGATAAACAGACCCATTGGTTGTCGAAGATAGGATAGATGAAATTTATGGAAAGTATTTTTTGTAGTTCTTCCTTAACTATCTCCTTCAATGTTGGGTTCATTCTTCATTGTGGTTGGTGAATGGGTGCAATACCCCGATTTTGAGTCCCCAAGTTAATAATGTATTTATTTGATGAAAGGTTGGAGTTCCTGAACAATTGAAAGGGGCTGAAGTGCCTAGGAAATGTAATACATTGAACATTGTTAATAATAAAAATACATCATTGACTGCAAGAAAGACAAGGACAAGAGTTATAGGGAACTATGATTCCATGAGAGAGGGGGGGCCTAAGGGAAGAGCCTTCATATTTTTTTAATTACTTTTATCTACCCACCTTTGAATTTTAGAGAGAAAGAGTGTGTTACATGAGTTTCTTGGGGGAAGGCCACGATATGCCTTGATTATTGAAACCTTGTTCTTGACTGTCTTGGGGGTTGGCCATTATTTTTTAATAAAATCATTTTTGCAGTTGTTCTCTCTCATTCACCCTTCTTGATCATTCTTGGTTTGGCATGGGGAAGGGAAAACGAATTGTTGAAGCTAATGAGCCATGGTTGGTTGGCTATAGGAATTACTAGTGTATTCCATCAATGAATTGATTCATGCATTCATGAGACACATTAGCATGTTGATAAACCTTGTTCATAGTTGTGAATCTTGGGATTTCCACCATTGATATTTCCTAACCAGTAGCACTAGAGCCCTAGAAAGAGGTGGACATCCTGAGGGACTACGTGGCAGTGAAGGGGGTTCATTTTCTTTGGGTGGTGTAGGTTGAATGGGGAAGAGATCTAGAAAATTGGGATTGTTTTCTGACTGATAAACCTGTGAGAGCTTGATTCTTGACTAGTTTGGGGAAACTGAGTGTTGTTTTGAGACCCATCCTTGTGGATTCATATCCTAGGCCCAGGGTTTGCATGTTACAGAGAATTTATGTGCAACATGTTGGAGATATTACACACTCACCTAGGTAATTATTTTCCTAAGGTTGATAGTCCAATGTTGAGGGCACTTCCATATATGAGAATGATCCCCTACAAATTAAGGGGATCCTACAAAATAGGGTTCATTCCCTCTTCAATTCAAAGTCAATTGCACCTCAATTAGACTAGTTGATGTCACTCATGCATGGAAATCTTGGTTTTATCACCAACAATTGCATGTTCACCTCATTTTCCTCACCCTAAGTGTGCATATCTCATGCATGTGGCCAAGAGTGAACATTTCTTATGATTTCATGTGTTTCTCTCACCTCCACACATTTTACTCCATTAATTGATGATTTCATGGACCAATTAACTAGGACTAGGTGGAAGATTACTTTAGTTTCTTTCAATGAGTGTCTAGATCTCTCTATATCACTACTGTGGAAAATCAGTTACTCATGTATCCTATATCTATTGTAAATTATTCA
>ML833684.1:22677-49152 GCA_009831015.1 Picea engelmannii
TCTATTGTCAAGTGATATGAGGATTCCCGAAGGACGAAATCCCGAAGCGCCTGTGGAGATAAGCCCTGGGTCATGACCTAAGGTCGCATGTAGGTAAAGGTGTAGAGTTCACGTAAGCTACGCCAAGGGACGAAACACCGATGTTGGCCGCAGAAAGAGGCTGCCACATTTTCCAGGTGCCAAGTCGACTCGGCCTCGTTCTGATCCCGATGAAGCAGTTAATGAAAGCGGGGGGAGTTGGTTGAAACATTGTCTTTCCCCCATGAATGGGAGGTTAGAAAGGTCTTACCATGTAGGAAATTTTTCATCCCATACAGTCTGAGCTTGTGTCTGACAGGGGAAGGCGTGTGCAGAAGAGACTGTATGCACAGTCTGACTGTATGCACAGTCTGACTGTATGCACAGTCTGACTGAGAAGACGCAGTGCCATGGAATCTTGAGCACGCCTTTGCTGTTGTTTACAAAATTTTTGAGTATATTTATGGAGTTCTGTTATTTTGTAATGGTCTTTGGTTGAACAGAGATCCCAATTTTGTAATGCTTGTAATACCAGATCTATTCTATAGTTATGTAATCATTTTGAGACTTTCATGTTAATAGACGTCAACTTCCTGTCTCCTTTCATTTTGTCTGTAAAACTATTTAAAACACTCGGGCATGGATGATCCAGTCGAGGATCATTATATGGTTATAATGGAGGTTTGATTATAGCTGCATCATGATCGGTTTTACTCGTTTCCTTGTGTTGTCTTTTCCCCTCTTACACTGGATGGCTCGATCATGGAAGATCTAGTTGAGCTATTGTAGTTGCAGGATGATGGAGGTTTGATCATTCTCTTGCTGCAGCTGTGTTGTTGGACATATTTCGGTGTCTGATCTTGAGCTCAACAATGCTCTTGAGCTTGAGTTTTTCTTCTCAGAGCTGCTGGAAGGCGTGATTCCCATAGTAGTCTCATTCACCTCTCTCACCAATTCTTCCCTCTGCTCTCACTTTAACTCAATTTACTGACTGAAGTTAATGTGGCCCTCACTTCCCTGTGCATTTCTTGTCCAGTTCTATGTTTAACATCATTCATGTTTTGAGTTTTGTCCATTGATCACCATCCATATAAAACCAACATCCACCATAAAACTCTGATGGGTACTGGGCTTACCTCCAACGCAATCTAGAGGCGACTTCTAGTGCTAACAGGGTCCAAGGGGGAGAGTTTACCCATGTCTATTAAACCTAAACCATTTTTCTAAATTATATTTACTATGAACCTTCCATTTATGTTGAATGTTATAGATCCCAATCATTGAATTCATGTATGAGGGTGGGTGTGAGAAATCACATCCCATAGTTATTGAGAGCATGGGGTATAAGTACAATCAACCTTGGGAATGGTGTGGGTCAAGAAAGCATGGGGAAAGAAGGAAATTCATATGGGGAAGGAAAGCAATTTTTATGGGGATATTTTTGGACGACAAGAGGGTTCAGAGTGATGAAGCTTGAAGGAAACCATAGTGGGAATGTATGGTAGCTATTTTGGAGCTATAATTTCATGGGAAGAGAGGCTGTAGGCATGAGAGTAATTTCTGTTCAAGAAACTATCAAGGGAGAAAGAATTTTTCTATTGTGTGAATTCCCATTGTAGTTGTATATTCTTGGAATCCCCAGCTGAGATATTTCCTATCCAATCTGTTTTGGAGCCCAAAGAGAGAAGTGGGATAGCCTGAGAGACTGCGTGGTAGAGAAGGGGATCCCATTCCTTAGTTTGTGCAGGTTGAGGGGAAAGAGATCTAATGGATTGGAATTAGTTCTGGGAGTTAGTTGTTGAGAGGGGGAAATAACCATCCTTAGGGAACACTGTCTCTTGGGGATTCATAGCCCCAGCTCGAGGGTGAATTGCTGTTGAGAATTGGAACAATAAATCTATGGTTGCGAGGAACACCCATACTCTGCATTGGGTTGCATATTTACTAAGATACGTGTTCTTATTTGTTGTGGTTATTTATATTAAATTCTGATATAATTGTTGTGTGTTTTACTTTGAGTTATTTTGGTTATTATTTCTTGCCGTGAGTAGAATGATGCATTCAAATCTCTATTTATGTGGTCGAATGTTGCTCAGTGTGTTTATATTTTGTTGTGCACATTTAAAGTAATTGATTTTAGGTTTTTAATTACTATGGGCAATTGCATGAGCTTGAATGTCATGCTATGTGTTATTTCCACATCTAAAATTGGTATGAAATTTTTTTATTTGGTCTTTTAGCAGTGGCATGACCCGACATGGGGATGGGTGCATTACAAAGTGGTATCATAGCTGAATTTGAGGTAACAAGACTCAACCAAGTGGCTGGGTACATTACATTGTGGTACCAGACCTGATTTTGAGGTAACAAGACTCAACCAGGTGGCTTGGTACATTACAAGAACAATATTGTTTTTATATTTGTGCAAGACAATAAGTTGGATGGAAACTCCGAGAATTGGTACATAGTGAAACTTTACTTTCACCTCGATACATGAAATTTTTTTATCATAGCAACACAATTATTAGAAGCTTTTTAAACTTTCCATCGGGGGAAATTTCAACTTTTAATAAAAACATATTTTATTTCCACTTCAGTAAGCATGCTTATCGAAGTGATTTTGAACTTTATAGATAAAAAACTTTTAAATTTTTGTTAAAGCATTATCATAGAAAAAATGGACTTTTACATTGGTGAAATTTCCAATGTTTAAGTAAAGTTAAAATGCACTTTGATGATCGGATCAAATTCCAACTTTTAGGCCAAACACTGTTGGAGCTACTTTAAACTTTCCTCCATGACGCGATTGATGTGATCTTCAACCTTTGAAAAATGAAAATGTGAAGTGATCTCCAATGTATAGAACCAATCAAGGGGGATTTTAACTTTTCATTGAAGGAAAATTAAAGTTCTTCCTCTAATGAATGTTTAAAAATTATCCGATGAATGTTTTAGAAGCTTAAGTAAATGAATTTTTGACTTTTTTTTTTTTTTTGGTAAAAATGTTAGGAAAAAACAAAACTTGATTTCATGAAACTTTATCAAAACTTAGAAGAGAAAATGAACTTTTAGAATAATGAAGGAACTTAAAGTGAAAAATAGTAGCCAAAATTTTGCAAAAAGATTAGGGTTTTTTGAAGTCTCAACAAAAGGCGATTCATTAGGCAGATCCATTTTCTCTGCATACATATCCTAAAAAAAAATTGTATTTCAAGTGGAGTGGAAGTTATAAGAATTTAGAAACAAAAAGCATCCATAAATTCTCTTCAAATCAATCTTCGAGTGATTCTTTACCTTGTAATGAAATACTTAGTTATTTGACCAATGAGAATGATACGTTTTTGATTGAAACTCAACTAAATCTTGAAAGGGAGAATGCTTTTAGACAACTTTTCAATGTTTAGGAAATATTTTCAAGTCTCTAAGTTACTCTATCATTATTCTAGTGTTTATCCGCTTTCCACAAAGTCAATAGCTCTGACAGAGTCAACTCAATATCATAGATGTTGCTTCACTACTAATGAGCATTTATATCCCCAACAAAGGTATCTGCATTCTCTCATAAAATATGTTCCACCTTTATGCAATTCTCTTCCTTGAACATTTTAAAAGGTTTTCTTTTATTTTTATTATCATAATGTTTTCTTTTAATGAAAGAGAATAAGGTGAACCAATTCCTTTTAGCTTTTGAGGATGATATCCGTTGATGAAAAAATAAATCAAGCACTCAGGCATTAGGATTTTTCTTCCCAATGAAAAATGACATTCATCAAGGTCTCATTATTGCTTAATTGGAATAATGAATATTGTGACTTACTTGATCATTCTTTATTGGCAATAACTACTTGTTTCACTAACAATGGCATTGAATGTTTCCAAAATTTTATATGGAAAAAAACAATGCGTTACTCCCTGCCTTCTTGTTCAACTTAAAGCTAACTCACTTTAATTTTGATAGAATAAAAAATGTTGGGCATGTGACAAAGAGAAATATTCTTTGTTTTTCACGAAGTGTTGAAAACTCAACATACCATAAAGAGCAATGAGTAAAAACAAAACTTAATTTTAACAAGAAGCCAAGCAATAACAAAATCTAACTAACTGAAATAAGAACTGAGATCAAAATAATGAAAGAAACAAAACAAACTATATACAATTGATTGTTTTTTTTTTCCAGAACAATTAAGTGAAGTATAATTTAAGGATATGTCCATTGACATGAAGGGAATCAAGTTCACCCTCAAGGCTTTGTGATTGATACCTACTAGTCGTTATATTTTTTGCAATTTGGTAAATATTGAGACACAAATTCTAAAACTTGGTATGTTTTCCTTTAGGATCATTAGCTTTGTCCCATTTAAGGACCAAATCAACTATTTCAAAATTCTTATCACCACATTGTGTTTTTCAAACCAAGTTTTGATGATTTGTTAGTGAGCAACAAATTTTTGTTTGGCTTTCGTCCTTTCTTCTTCTAACATGATCAATTTGTCAATTCTATTTTGAAGAGAAGGAGAAGGTTTAACTCTTTGTAGATTTTAACCTTGTACAATTATTTACTACAAACAGATTTTCAGTAAAAGAATAAAAAAGATACAATGGAAAATATACACATTACATAGAGATTTTTCCCCTGGAAACCCAAACCGGGAAAACCAACATATTCTATATTCATTCACACCATACATTGTTTACAATACAATATACATATAGGATCCAGTGGCATCCAAAATCCTAACCCAATGACCTGGATTATTCAACAACCCCAATTCCTTAACCAAAAATAGAAAACCATCGGAAAAAAACCATGTGCCGAACAACCGTCCAACAATGGACATGAAAATCTAGGCGACATGAAAAACAAGGAAAAACACAACATGTTTCCCGAGGCAATGCCTCAAACTCCCCTGCGTGCTCGACGCAACATAACAGACACTAGAGCTATTCACGTAAAGAATATAAAACATACCCAACATTCTCCCATCTGTTGTTTTCTTTTCATACATGGGTTTATAGGGTTACATAGTCAACAATCCAGGGTAGCAATGCCCATAGATCCTCTACACCAAGAGAAATTCTCAGTGCTCACATATTTTGTCAATGAATCTGCAACATTCTTCAAAGTGTCCACATGTTGAGTGCTCAACACTCCCTAAAAAGCCTTATCAATTTTTTGTCACTTTTTGGGTACCACTTGTTTTTTGCACTATCTCACTTGAGATCATGTTGGAAAAAGTCTTGTCTTTGTTTATTTTCATGACTCCCATCACTTATTCAGGTTTGTTTGAACTTATGGAACCCCATGACTAAAATACCTTAACACCTAAATTAAGAATCGACAACCAAACACTGCACCTAACGCGCTCAGGTTCGGTGTCGAAAAGAATTCAAGTGAGTAAAGGAACCACTCGAAAAAAATAGTCGCTGAGAGATGATCTTCATAGGCATTGGCAGAAGGAAGTTTTGGTTTCCGTAAGATTTTCACATAAAGGCTTGAGAGATAGCCGATCCCCTTCAACATTGGTAAAATACGAGGAGGACATACGTTAACAAAGAAAGAAAAGAAATCGCCGATAGCCGATGCTCGACGCACTTTATCGGGATCGGGGAAAATATAAAAGGATCACAACAAACATCTTGACCATGATAAATTTTTCCCCGATCATCGATCCCCGATGCATTTTTGGCATTGGAACTTTTTCGAGGGAGTGGATTCGAGAGCACTTGGGTAGGTTTATCGCCGATTGCCGATCCTTGACACTTTTTAGCATCAACAAGATAGGATTTGGTTTTAGAATGAATAGCTTAAGGAAAGTCCCAACTCTGATTAATATGAGAGAATTAAGTCACTGGTATCGAACGCAACGTGTCTTTACCAAGTGAGAGGGTCATACGGTCTAGTTCTCTCCCAAGTCATTCTTGGTTCCCTAAGTCCTAGTCACACCTCTGAGTCAGCTTTGCCATGTCATCATTGTACGGTAAGATCGATCGACGTCGAAGCTTTTGTAGGAGGATATCAACAAAAAATTTTCATAGCACAATCCCGACCCCTGATCCACCCACTGAAAGAGCTGCATGACAAGACGTTTTCAACGTTAGATACAATCGAATTTTGGACATTCAAAGAGCTAATTAATACCTGATCTCGCATTAGTTGCTACCTCGTGTGCCAATTAAAACAACATTTTTGAAATCGCCGATAGACAACATCGCCACCCATGCTTCCGCCATCAAACCACAATGAATTTAAGTTCTAACTCCTCTAAAGATTCAACGATAGATTTATTGAAATTTCACTCATAACCCAAATTGAATGGCTGATGTGACACGGTAAGATATTCCCAGTTTAAATATCTTGAACCATTGTGAAAAAATTCATTCTGCGCATAAGAGAATTCCAGAGCATCCGAAGGAGAAAAATGAGCAACTCAAAGATGGTACTGACCCTCGTGATTATAAAAACCAGGTTAAACAAACTTCAGAGGAACAATGCTCCTGAGAAATCCAACCACCAGATGCTTGGTGAGAGAACCAAAGCTAGAAGAACCAAAGACAGGAGAAGGTTCTTCTCTAGGGACCACGAGGCAATTGGAGTATGCCCCTAGGCTGGAGCCTGTTATCAAGACAACAACAAATAAAATTTTCATCCAGGCTCCGGCCTTTGGCGATACAGAGGCATGCACCAGTTCCAAGGTAGTGATCCCACAGTGGGGGGATCTATTCAACATTATTAGCAGAGAATAATACCCAGAGTATATCCCAGACAACGACCCAGACGTAAGGGCGCTTGAAGACCAAGTGTTTCCAAACATCTGACGGTCGTATTTACACATGGTGGTGAGTAGAACCCTCATTTTCCCCTGCATAGAGGTCTTGAAGTGGCTCATCAACCACATAAACAAGAATAAATGTTTGATTAACTATGAGAATGGAGGGTGTGTCTAAATTTTCCTCCCGACAGAGGTCCATAAATACTACAATCTCAAGGACCTAGAGGAACGACTCAACACAGACTTCATGGTGAAGTTCTATGAATTCCATGACACCGGCCGATTGATAGCCTCATGGTGGAGGGAAGACAAGAAATTCACCAATGGGAGCAATGGATGGTATGGGACAATCAACCTGAGGCATCCATACATCTATTTGATGGCTCTCATCTGCCGACTATATGGAGAAAATGATTTCTCCAAGTTTTCAGAAGCATGGATGCGTTTGGCATACACATTTGCAATCGACAAGAGTAGTTTCAATTGGAGAGCAATAATATCCAAACAACTAAGAATCTGTGTGTAGCAGGCCCAGATGCCAAAGGAAGGAGAGGCACCAACTTTCTACATGCCCTCGTACCTTCTCGATGTCACGTGTGCTAGGAAGATCTTCGCCAGCATGAATCTGAGCTAGCATGTTGCAGAGCTCCCAGTCCATGTCTACTTCAACGTGCTATGGGAAAATAGGGACACAAAATCTTACTCCATCATCTGCGATGAATTCATCGCTCATATTTATTTTATTCTTTTTAAAAAGGAATTCCCAAGGATATCGGGGGAAGCCAAGAAAATGATGTCCAAGGTAGGCCATTGGTACTTGGACGAGTGTGCAACCTACATCAGGGTGTTCGGGGCCACCGAAGCACCACATATCCTACCAGCTCATTTCCCATACCAGCTCGTCGTGGGAGAATTTTTTTATCAGAACATCCTGTAGGGATACAACACCACATTGGTCAAAGACAATAAACATGCCTTCATACCCTACGGTTTCCATGTAGGGTTATATCTGGTAAAGGATACTGCTCAAGCCAAACAAGAAGGGCTGGGCCAACTTGAATTTAGGTTCCCTATAGGCTGATTCTGTAAGAATGATCCTAAAGTCTTGGTCCTCCAACATGCGTCGCAAGTGTCATCCTGCTGGCCATATTCTCACGATAAGTTTCAGGATGAAGTCTTCACAAAGAATGCCTAGGACTAGGATGAGGTGGTGCACAGGATGGCCAACCCAAATATGATCAGGTTCAAGGCCATGAGCATGGATGAACAAGTGGAAACAATAGAAAATTCGACTCAAGAGGCCCTCATATCCAGGGAAGAAATAAAAGCGACAAAAGAAACAAAGGTGCAGGGAAGGGGATTGTTCTTGACACCAGAGGCACAGAAAAGGGGTCTGCGCTTAATGGCAGAGGCACAAAGAGTAATTGACCCGCTGCAGAATGACCCAGACCTCATAGAGATGATGAGGGTTCATGCCAACAACCGAATTGAAAGCCAATGAGAGACAAGTGGCTCAAAGCCGATACAACTTGAAGGAATCACCAGGCCAAAAAATCCTGAAAGCCCACCACCACAGATCGGATCACTCGGGGGAATTTCAACTCAACTAGAGATATCAAGGACACCAGGTAGAAATATTAGTGCAACAAACCCCTTGCATGACTTAATAACTATATATGATGATGAGGAGAGTCCGGAGGTATCCCTGGTGACTCCGGTACAGATTACCGAGGAAAAGGATCCCGAGAAAGTATCTTCCCCAACTCACGACGCTCCAATTCAAATCCTTCCACAAAGTGATCAGGAGGTCAAAAGTGTCTTAGATACTGAGCTACTAGATACACCAGGAACCCCAATGGACAGCTCGAAAGATGATCTAGGATCGGGCGAACAAGAAGGAGAAATTCCACAACAGGAAATCGACATCTCGACAACCAATTATCAAGTAAGTACTGAGCGTCCCCCCGATTGATCAATTTTGGACGGTACTTCAACTCCTTATGAGAAAAAACCAGAGGCTGAGCTTTCGAGACATACAAAAGAGGTTAAAGAACCCAGTCTTGAGCAGATGTACACCATCAGGATCCTAGGAAACACTCTTACTTAGGGAGAGAAACAAATCCATGAATCCGTGGATGAAGTCACTGTTGGGCCTTGACCAAGTTTTGGGATAACCTTGGTCATTTTGACCTATTTTGGGACTTCTAAAGCTAGTCAAAGAAGGAGCACCAAGAAAAGCAGAGATCACGGGATCTCAGTCCACTTTTGGGCCCCTTTTAGGGTTTTGGGTTAATTTAATGGGAAAGGGATGTCGGCCCGTGGGTTTACCCACGC
This sequence comes from Picea engelmannii, assembly GCA_009831015.1. Taxonomy (NCBI): domain Eukaryota; kingdom Viridiplantae; phylum Streptophyta; class Pinopsida; order Pinales; family Pinaceae; genus Picea; species Picea engelmannii. Next base: position 31,800 of record ML833684.1, read on the forward strand.
TTAGGCCCACTTTTGTAATGTATAGATAGATACGTAGGCAATGTAAGGATGGCCGATGGCTTAGTTCTAGTAGTTAGATCTGTGTGATTGGATATGGATTGTAAATGCTCTGTGCATGACTATAAGAGGCTTGCAGAGCTAAGTGCAAGTTTTTGTAAGAGGTTGTAGAAGGCTTTGTGCTGAAGTGCAAGGAAGAAGGATCTAGCGAGCTACACAGATCTTCTATCCTGTGCGAAGTAAGGGTTTTGAGTGGCTTTGTGCTGTAATCGATTGAAGACACTAATAAAGAATAAGAGTTGGTGGACATAGCCCCAGGGTGGGGGTGAACCATGTAAATCTGTGTGTGATGCTTTGTGCTTCGACTTGATGTGTTTATTTCTTCTTCTGCTAAGTGCATTGATATATTTAGATAGATTTATTAATGCTTTCTACTTCCTAGATGTATGTCAATAGTGGGATCTGACATGTATGAGAATGCTTAGTGCTGAACTACTAGACCTGATCTGTTTTACTATGGCTAAGTGCTGAAATACCTTTGAACACTATGATGCTCTTTGCTATCTACAAAGCATAATAAGAGTTGAACATTAATGATTGACCAATGATAAGTGATTTTTACATGATATAATCACAGATCTGTGTCCTAGCTAAGGTTGCAGACACTTGAGAATTGCAACCACCCCCGCCTCTACCTCGGGTGAGACTTCATCTGCTTCGCAGGTGTTGCCGAAAGGGCTGGTAGTTAGGGATTTGTTGGTGCGTTGAACCCTAGGTCTGCCCCTGTGCCAACAGTCACCGATATACAAGCCATTGCCTACGACCGAAAGAGGAAAGCCATCATGAAGAGAACCACTAAGAAGAGGAGGCTTACTTTGGATAGTTCCATCCTCGTCACCACATAGGAGAAATTGATTATCACGGAGCATGCCAAGACATCTGAGCTTATCGGCGCAGGGATGGAAATCACATATGCCACCCTGGATAGAGCAAGTAAATACGAAGAGGAGCTAGCTGATGCACTAAAGGAGTTGGAACATCTGCGCCATTTGGTGAAATATTATTAGGACTCCACACAGGACACAATGTTCTTGAGAAGTGACCTCCAGGATGCCTACAATAAATTCACGAGTGAGCGACACCTTTTCAATGCAAGGATAGATGATTTCCAATAAGACACCCTTATGGCGCTGACAACGTGAAAGGACATGGAAATATGGTTTGAGAAATCCCACCAAGTGGTGGAAAGGATTGATTACATCAACATGGTTCAAAAGGGATGAGATGATGAAAAGCATGACATTTAGGTACTAAGCGACAACAACATTGACCACATAAGGAAGTCAGCCAAATATTGGGTGAATATGGCCCAAGAGCCTCATCAGGAGATCCAAGAGAAATGGGCTGATTRCAAAAGGAGCTAGACCAAGATTAATCAGGCGATGAGARACATCGGTCTCCCAGAATTCGACACACCCAAGGACTTTATTGAMTTGCATGACATAGTCAAACTACATGCAGAACAAGACTCATCGTGGACTGCAGAGATAGAAAAGGTGGTGAACATGGCATCAGTTCAAGTAGAACARTTCATGTAACAAACACCCGATCAAGGCTCGGACAATGTTACAACAGTTAAGTGTTAGAGTAGTCAAGTATCGAGCACAGACAATGGAAATAAAGGAGATGCTTTTGGTCCCGATGGACCAACACAGATTCCCGTATGCCAACACATGCGAGGAACTCTTCGTCAAATGGTCAGAGTATGAGAAGAGTCATCCACTCAAATGAAACCATTTGATGACTCTTAGAACACTGAGAGTTGAAAGTACCATGTGGCGATATTTTGTTTTACTTAGCTTGCACTTTTAATAGTTATTTTTAGTTAGTGATTTGTTATAAATAAGAGGATCAACCTATTATAAGTGGTCGATGGTTTAGGGAAAAGACCCACATTTTTGGAATTGTTAAGAACTATTTCTAAGCTACCTTAATTAAGAAGTTCTGTTTAGGACCGGCGATAAACTTCTGTTTTCATCAAAAGCATGTGTGATTGGATCTAAGGAGGAATTACTTTCGAATTTGTCTCATGAATGGATGCTGTAATGAGTAAGAGTTTATGAATCTGTTGATAAGTTATCTGATTCAATATTTTTATAATTCTTGTCTTTAATGATGTAAAAAAAATCGTTGTGTTAATGTGTGATTAGTGATAGAGCTAAGGAAACTATTTTTCTTGCCATCATTTTATTGCAAGTATGTTCTCTTCCGATAATCGTATCCCAGTCAATAATTGAAACACCGACAAGTTGATGTATTAATACTAGGCTTGTCGTAGGTGTAAGAATCATTGTCTGCATGCTTGAGAACAAGGGTTATCCTGAACTCAACCTTCTTTAGTAGTTAAGATTTTCCCCTTTTTTACTTAGCTGGTTTATACCAGCACATTTCTTGTATCAGACCCACCTATAAGAGAAAATACAAAAAGGAGAATGTTGAAGCTGAAGAAGGATTTTTTGCGAGAAGATATCCTGTCAATCACTATGTAAAGCCCATCGATTAATTGGCCGGATCACAAGATCTGGAGAACCATTCCATTGTAAAACACTACATAGTCTAATTGGGCCTCAGTGGCAGGTTTGGTTCCTCCTATTGAGTTAAAGGGATTTAGGACCCCTCAACAAAAATGGCACTAGAAGGAGGGCCTGAAGAATGAATGGCTGACAATATTTTGATATCATATTTCACATAGCCTGTAGATTCAAAACAACCCACATGCATGGCTAGTCATTCTAAAGATAGCCCACAGACATTGAGTACTCCTGAAACGAGTAAGTCACCCCAACAATAGGAAGAACGTTTATTCCATGAAACACCTTACACTCTTCCTCACGAGGTGTTGAAATAGTTCAGAAGAATCATAAGAGCTTATGTCCGACAAATCAGAGCACTTCCCTTTGCTCCATTACGTCCTAGTAGAAAAAAAGTAATTAGACCAGTGGTCGAAATCCCAGACCAGGTTTTTGTATTTCTCCCTCACTGAAATCGAACATCCTCTTAATCTAATGCCCAAAACACCAGTCGGTAATTGCTTCAAGCCCAACAATTTTTTTGACAAGGTAGGGTTTAACTCATAGTGCTCAGTTTCAAAGTCGGACGACATGGAAGATAACAATAATCATAATGAAGAAATGGGAAACCCACCTCATAATAATCAACCTTGGTTTTCCAGAGATGCTTCCGCCATCCCTGGATGAGTGCATAACCTTCCCCGACATCCATAAAAGTTACTCCCTAAATTTGACCCTGAAACCTCAGGATTGCCTGAAGACCATATAAAAAAATTCATACTATCTATTAGACTGATGAATGTCCAACATAAAGACGTAGTATGCATGATTTTCCCCTATAATTTTGAGAATTCAACCTCCACGTGGTATTTTAACTTGCCCGTAGGGTCCATAACTAGTTGGATGAAGTTTCAAAAGGATTTTCTAGATAAATTTGCAGAAGAAACCACTACACGAGATTTGATGGATGAGTTGTTCACCACCACCATGATCTCAAAGGATAAGGTTAAAGACTTTGATCAATGGTTCACAACTATCCTAAATTTTATTCAACCCGAAGCTAAACCCACTCTGGAGTTGCAAATCGAAGTATATGCTAATGATCTCCCAACTTCCATTTTCATGTTTTTGAAGAGGGCTGCCAAATGAACCTTAGCTAAGAATTTTGAGGAAGCCAAAACAATAGAATTCCAAGTGAAGGGATGTAAAGAAGGCTAGGTATCGTTAGCTAAGAAGGAATTTCAACCTCCTCCCAGGAGTGGACTCTTGTTGACCAAACCCCTAGGGAAACAAACAAAATAAGGTCTCGAAAAGGGAAGTGGAGACATAGAAGACCTACAACACATGGTAAAGAAGTTTTCAAACAAAATCATAGACATGAAAATAAGTGAAGGGGAAGGAAACCAAGGCTAGAGGCCCTATAAACCCTATTTTAAAAGAAATCCACCATTCAAAGCAATTGAACCCCCCCCAACCAACTTAAACATTGACATGGGAAGTGTAGCATCCGACTCTTTCTGTACCTATCACCAAGAGAAACATTCTGAAAGAGATTTCCCACAATGGGTGCATGCCATGAATTTGATGGCCAATTGGTTTCTAGACGAGGTTTCCCTTATCGAACAATCAAGCAACTCAACTATGAATATTGATGATCATGAAGAAGATGATCCACCGAAAGAAACAACCATGATGATATGGGACCCTGACCTACCAATGTCTTCTGATGATCTATTTGAAGTTCAAGAACCACCCGCTGAGATTTTGGCCGTGCAAACGTGAAGCAGGGGTCAACCTGTATGAAATGACCTTACTACTACCCAAAATTTAGGAGGGAAGCCAATTTCTGATCACCCTAGAGAACCTTTTGTTTCCCGAAGAAATCCTATAAAAATCCATACCCGAGAATCGCCCAAGCTAGACTACAACATAGTAGAAGATTTGAAAAAATTGAAGGCAAATATATCGGTCATGGACATGTGTAGAATCCCTCAGCAAAAGGACTTTTTGTTACAAGCATTGAAGTCAGTAGAAAATCCTACAACAAGCACTGACCAAGGAGAAAATACAACCCTCTCATATCTAAGAAATAAACCAACTGTGAATGCTTGCTCTGAAGATAAGAAGGGAAATTCTTTTGTCCCACCGTTCCTCTTGACATTTGAAGTCTTTAAAAGAAACCTCCACAATTGTTTGGTTGACTCAGGGGCATCCTCTAATGTTATACCATTGTCTATATGCAAGAAACTAAATGTGGTGCCTCTCAAAAGTGATAAAAATGAGATACAACTAGACAAAAACCAGGTGAAAGTTATGGGAGAGCTCAACGATGTCATGATCAGGATGGCGACTCATCTGAAATTTGTTCAAGTAATTGAAATCATTGTAGTAGATATCCCATAAGATTATGGATTTCTTCTTAGTCAATATTGGTCCGAGAAGTTAAATAGATACTTTAGTATAGACTGGGCTCATCTCTGGTTGCCATTAAAGGGGCAGACGAATATGATCAGGATCGACAGGGAAAGATATCTGAAACATACTGTCATCGACTTAGAAACCCTCAACGAACCCTCTTCGACAGATTCCCCCGTATTAGGCAATTATTCCTGCGACTTTGATTTCAAGAATTTCTCCTCTCTCTCATCTGATGTCCCTCTTACTCAAAACTTTGAAATGAATTTTCAAGAAAATTTGCTGACGACAACAGAAGAAATCCTCTTCTGTCAAGAACCTCTGTTCAAAACCACAGAGCAGATAGGAGGAAAGGAGGAAGGTGGTAGGCAAGAAGAAACTGATGGTTTCCACTCACAAGTCTGGACCTTGTACTTTGATGGGTCTAAGTTGCAAGAAGGATCATGAGCGGGGTGTATCCTCATTGATCCCAAAGGTAAACAAAATTTCCTATCCTGCAGACTAGAATTTGAATGCACAAACAACACCGCTGAGTATGAAGCTCTAGTACAAGGGCTAAAGAAATCCATAGAATTAAACATTAAAGAACTAAAGATTTTCAGAGATTTTGAAATCATCGTTAGACAAGTAAGGAACACTATACATTGCAACTCTCCCCACCTGAGGAATTACCAACAAGAAGTGCCCAGACTAATAGAACATTTTGAATCCTTCAACATTACAACGATCTCTAGAACAAAGGACACTCTTGTTGATTCTATGGCCACTATTGCCTCAACTCTATCCCCTTTAGAAGACTATGAATCCTCTCGGTTCATTGTGGAGCTACTCTACAAACCGTTGGTGACCAACAATATTTCTAATTGGAAGGTATTTGAACGAGATGAACATATCATAAACTTTTTAACCAATCAGGATAGTTTTAAATATCTGGCTATTGACGATGAAGTATTTTAGGAGAAATTAGTAGATCCCGCCCCCCATATACAAAAACCTGAAACATATCAATCAACTAACAAACCAAGGTCTCACACGATACCGAAAGGAGTAGCCAATTTAGAAAACCTTTTTGACTTAAAGGAAAGATTCAAAGGGTCAACGAATACAAAGACGGGGAGTTCCTGTCCCATGTACGAGACTATAAATCTAGAAACCCCAGAAAACCCCAAGAATATAAATGTCAGCAAGACAATATCTAAAGAATAAAGGAAATCCTATCTCAAAATTTTCAGAGAATATCAAGATCTTTTTGCATGGTCCTACCGAGATTTGAAAACTTATGATACTCATATCATTCAACACACAATCCCGTTAAGGCTTGGAGTAAAACCCTTCCAACAAAAGCTCTAGAAGTACCACCCATCCCTAGATCCTCTCATGTGTCAGGAGTTGAAGAAATTACTAGATGCTAAAATTATCTTATAGGTTAGACACTCTGCATGGGTAGCAAATTTGGTTCTTGTCAGGAAAAAGTCCAGGGAGATCCGTTTGTGTGTAGATTTCAGAAACCTCAACAGAGCATCAAAAAAAGAAAACTACCTAGTCCCACTGATGGAAGAACTCTTGCAGACCATCTCTGGTTATGATATTTTCTCCCTGCTCGATGGTTTTTCAGGTTATAACCAAGTTCTAGTTTCAGAGGAAGACCATTTGAAAACCACCTTCTGAACCAAGTGCAGAACCTTTGCTTATAAATGCATGCCCTTTGGGTTAATCAATGCAGGGGAAACCTTCCAAAGGGCCATGGACCTAGTGTTTCAGGGACTAATCAACAAGCATGTAGTAGTTTATTTGAATGGCATGACTGTGTATTCAAAAGACAAAGAAGATCACCTCCAACGCTTAACCTATATTTTCAAAAGGTGTGGGAAATACAATATATCCTTAAACCCTAAGAAAACTATCTTTGGTGTCGAGGAAGGTAAACTACTAGGTCATATTATATCTCAAGCAATAATTTGCATAGACACATAGCAAATTAGTGCTATAGCTTAGCTTCCATTACCCCACAACAAAAAGGCTATGCAATCCTTCTTTGGGAAAATCAATTTTGTGAGAAAATTCACCCCCAATTTTGCTGAAACTATCAAACCCCTACAAAAGATGATCCGCAAAGATGCTGAATTTAAGTGGGATGATGAATGAAAAAATTCTTTCAGAAACATCAAGACTGCAATATCTCAAGCCTGAGTGTTGGAAAGTCCCGAATTTAGCAAATATTTATTCCTCTACACTTTTGCCTTTGACCAATTGTTAGCTATAGTATTGACTCAGAAGTATGATGACAACAATGAGGCTCCAGTCTCATTTATGAGCACTAATCTCCAAGGGGACGAACTAAATTACCCTGCTATAGAAAAACATGCTTATGTAGTTTACAAGACAGTGAAACACTTCGGATCTTACATTCTAAAGAACCATACCAAATTCATTGTGCCTCATCCCGCTGTTCGATCCCTATTCACTCAGCAGGAGATGGGAGAAAGAAGAGGGAACTTGATGGCAGTGGTCCAAGAATTTGATCTCGATATAAAACCTGCTAAATTGGTTAAGGGACAAGGATTATGTAAACTGGCAGCTGAAGCCTAGGACCAAGTAAATGAAGATCCCGGATGGGAGAATGAATTGGAATTATGGTGTGGTGAAACTTCATATGTCTCCCTAGGGCAGGAGTCTTGGTATGGGAAATTATCTTATCTCCTTCACCATGAGACTTTCCCATAAAACCTAAACCCTAAGGAAAGGAGAGCTCTCAAACTAAAATCAACACAATATTGCCTCATAAATTCTGTGCTCTTCCATGTTAATTATGATGGGGTACTTTTAATATGTATTGAGCGTGAAGATGTAGACAAGGTTCTGAAGGAGCTCCATGATGGTCCTGCAGGTGGACACTTCGCAGGGAATACCACCGCCCACAAAATACTAAGAGCTGACTATTATTGGCCTACTCTGTTCAGGGATGCTCACACATACGCTAGGAACTGTAAAACTTGTCAAATGAGCACAGGGAGGGAAAAGAGAGAAATTATCCCACTCCAACCTATGGCCATCTCCAGGAAATTCGAGCAATGGGGATTGTATATCATAGGAGAAATTACACCGATTTCTTCAAAACAACATAGATACATATTGAATTCCACATACTATTTCACGAAATGGGCAGAGGCCGTACCTATGACTCATGTAAACGAAAAGGTGGTGATCCAATTCGTAGAACAACAACTGATTACAAGGTTCAATATGCCTTCCATCCTTGTTTTCTATAATGCCACTTAATTTTCTTCCACCCTATTAACAAAGTTTGCTTTAGACAAAGGAATTATAATCAGATACTCTGCAAATTACTATCCACAGGAAAACGAAGTGGCATAATCAACCAATAAAAATCTAGTGAGAATATTAAAGAAAACAGTTGCAGACAACCAGAGGAATTGGCACAGTTCACTGTATAATACCTTATGGGCTGATAGAGTAACACCCAAGGAATCTATAGGGAATTCCCCATACTTTCTGGTATACAGACATGAATCCATTCTCCCGAACAGGCTATATCTCCCATCTCTTCAGCTTGCTCAGTATTCTAGAGGACAACTCAGGATTCTAGAGGACAACCCTCATAATTTATACAACAAAGAATTGACACCCTCCTCATGCTAGAAGAAGAAAGAGAGAAAGCAAAATCAAAGTTCACTTCTCATTAGCAAATACTTAAAAGGTGGTTTGACAAGCATAAGACCAAAGAGAAGAATTTTGAAGTAGGAGACTTAGTCCTAAAATGGGATAGAGCAAATGAGTCGAAGAGAAAACATTTGAAGTTTCAGAATCTATGGCTCAGAAATTTTTAGGTAGTCGAGAAAATTGGGGTAGGCACGTATTGGTTGAAAAATTTGAGGGGGGAACCTGATGCCCTCCCAGTGAATGGCCAAGCCCTAAAACTATATTTCCGTTAAAAAAAAATGTGTGTTTTCATGATATTTTGTTTTTGGGTAGGATGATTGCAGAGTTCTTTTTTTGTTTTAGTACTTTATGCGCATTTGAATTTTGTGTTTAGCAAGGCATTGGTTGACCTTAGTTCATGCGATATGATGAAATATCTTCCTGACTCATGCTTAGATACACCACAAGAAGCGCTAGGAGACTTGCAGTTGTTTTGAAGGAGTTTGGTATCTAACTTGTGCAAATAAACAACCTTGGAAAAGTGATGAAGTGTCTGCCTGGTGGTCTGGTAAAACCTGAAGGGAAAGATGGTAAGCTGGAAAGGACTACATGTACCTCAAGACAGAGCTAGAAAAAATTCACCTTGACCATCTCAGTTTGCAAATAACAGATGTCCTCCTCTCCCACTCGCTCAGGGGATTCTGCCGAAATTAAATCACTTATATCAAATGAGTTCAAAGTAGGAGAGGGAATGTAGATAACTCCGTCAGGGCTATGGATGATCGCTAGCAGTGGATCAAGGTCTGTGACGTCAGGGTGACTCTGCTGGGGCTATGGACACTCACTGGCAGTGGAGCAACACCATAGCAAGGGAATGATGATAACTAAAATGCCTGGTGCCAGTGAATGCTTTAATCAACTCTTGTCAAAAGAGGGCATGGGTCATGGTTACAAGAAACAAAGGTGGAATAAAGGTTGAAACCCCACAGGCAGGCCCAGATTTCACCAACCAAGGAATTTCAAATGCAAGGATAAGAGAGGCTCTGAGAAAAACTAGTTAAGTTCTTAACCAAATTTTTCATTAGCTGAGCTCGAGGTAGGAACAAAGATTCTACTTTCGCCCAGTAAGTCACCATTTGTTGAGCGCTCAACACACCCTAAAAATCCTTATCAAAATTTTGTCACTTTTTGGGTACCACTTGTTTTCTACACTATCTGACTCGATTTCATGTTGGGAAAAGTCTTGTCTTTTTTTATTTTCATGACTCTCATCACTTATTCAAGTTTGTTTGAACTTATGGAACCCCATGACTAAAATACCTTAACACCTGAATTAAGAATCGATAGCCAAACACTGCACCTAACGTGCTCAGGTTCGATGTCGAAAAGAATTCAAGTGCGTAAAGAGACCACTCAAAAAACAACATTCACTGAGTGACTATCTTCATCGGCATCGACAGAAGGCAGTTTTGGTTTGCGTAATATTTTTTCATAAAGGCTCGAGAGATAGCTGATCCCCTTCGACATCGGTAAAATACGAGGAGAATAGACGTTAATAAAGAACGAAAATAAATCGTCGATAGCCGATGCCCGATGCACTTTATTGGGATTGGGGAAAATCCATAAGGATCACAACAAACATCTTAGCCACGATAAATTTATCCCTGATCGCTAATCCCCGATGCATTTTCAACATTGAGAATTTTTCGAGGGAGCTGATCCGATAGCACTTGGGTAGGTTTATTGTCGATCGCCGATCCTTGACACTTTTCGGCATCGACAAGCTAGGATTTGGTTTTAGAACGAATATCTTAAGGAAATTCCTGACTCCGATTAATATGAGCAAATTAAGTCACTGATCTCAAACGCTACGTGTCTTTACTAGGTGAGAGAGTCGTACGGTCTAGTTCTATCCCGAGTCATTCTTGGTTCCCTAGGTCCTAGTCACACCTCCGAGTCAGCTTTGCCGCGTCAGCATTGTATGGTAAGATCGATCAACGCCAAATATTTTGTAAGAGGATTTCAACGAAAATGTTCATAGTACAATCCTGACCCCCGATCCACCCACTGAAAGAGAGACATGATGATACATTTTTAGCGTTAGATACGATCAGATTTTCGACATTTAAGGAGCTAATTAATACCCGATGCCGCATTAGTTTCTAACTCGTGGGCCAATTAAAACAACATTTTTGAAATCGCCGATAGATCACATCACCACCCACTCTTCCACCGTCAATGCATGATGAATTTAATTTCTAACTCCTCTAAATATTCGGCGGCAGATGCGACACGGTAAGATATTCCATGTTTAAATCTCTTGAACCATTGTGAAAAAATTCATTCCACACGTAAGAGAATTCTAGAGCGTCCGAAGGAGAAAAATGAACAAATCGAAGATGGTACCGACCCTCATGATTATAAAAATTAGGTTTAACAAACTTCAGAGGAATAATGTCGTTGATAAATCCAACCACCAGACACTCGCTGAGAGTACAAAAGGTAAAGGAACCAGAGACAGGTGAAGGTTCTTCTCCAGAGACTGCGAGGCAATTGGAGTACGCCCCTAGGCCAGATCCTGTCGTCAAGACAACAACAAAGAAAGATTTCATCTAGCCTCCTACCTTTGGCGATACAGAGGCAGGTACTGGTTCCAAGGTAGTGCTCCCACAGTGGGGGGATCTCTTCAACAGGATTAACGGAGAAGAATACCCATAGTATATCCCACACAATGAACCAGACATAAGGGTGATTGATGACCAAGTGTTCCCCAACATTTGACGGTCATATTTACACATGGTGGTGATCAGAACCCCCATTTTCCCCTGCATAGAGGTCTTGAAGTGGATCATCGACCATACGGATGGGCATAAATGTTTTATTAACGATGAGAATGACGGGTGTGTCAGATTTTTCCTCCTAATAAAGGTCCAAAAATACTACAAGCTTAGGGACCCAGAGGAGCGGCTCAACACAGACTTCGTGGTGAAGTTCTATGAATTCCATGACACCAACTAATTGATGGCCACATGGTGGAGGGAAGACAAGAAATTCACCAATCGGAGAAATGGATGGTATAGTACAATAAACCTGAGGGAGCCATACATCTATTTTATGGTTGTCTTCTCCTAATTGTACAAAGAAAATGATTTCTCTGAGTTTTCAGAAGCATGGATTCCTTTGGCATACATAGTTGCAATCGCCGAGAGAAGTTTCAACTGGGGAGCAATAATCTCCAAACAACTAAGCATATGTGTGCAACAGGCTCAGATGCTGAAGGAAGGAGAGGCACCAACTTTATACATGGCCTCATACCTGCTTGATGTCATGTGTTCTAGGAACGTCTTCGCCGACATGAATCTGAGCTAGCATATTGTAGAGCTCCCAGTCCAAGTCTACTTCAGCGTGCTATGGAAAAAGAAGTACAATAAATATTACTCCCTCATATGCGATGAATCCATCACCCGCATTTATTTTATTATTTTTAAGAAGGAATGCCTAATGCTATCAATGACAACCAAGAAAATCATAGACAAGGTAGGCCATTGGTACTTGGACGAGTGCGCAACCTACATCAGGATGTTCAGGGCCACTGGAGCACCACATCTCTTACCAGTTCATGTCCCAGAATGATTCATCGTGGGATAAATTTGTTATCAGACCATCCTGCAAGGATATAACACCACATTGGTCAAAGATAAGAAACAAACCTTCATACCCTACGATTTCCATGTAGGGTTCTATCTGGTAAAGGTTACTTCTCAAGCCAAACAAGAAGGGCTGAGCCAACTTGAATTTGGGTTCCCTACATGCTAATTCCGCAAACATGATCCTAAAGGCCCAATCCTCCAACATGTGTCGCAAGTGTCATCCTGCTGGCCATATGCTCACGATAAGTTTGAAGACAAAGTCTTCATAGAGAACCCCTAGAACTAGGATGAGGTGGTGCAGAGGATGGCCAACCCAAATATGACTAGTTTCAAGGCCATGAGCATGGATGAACATGTGGAAACAATAGAACAGTTGGCTCAAGAGGCCCTTAGAGCCAGGAAAGAAATCAAAGTGGTAGAAGCAACAAAGGTACAGTGAAGGGGATTGTTCTTGACACCAGAGGGACAGACAAGGGGTCTGCGCTTAATGGCAGAGGCACAAAGAGTAATTGATCAACTGCAGAACGAACTGTACATCGTAGAGATGACGAGGTTTCCTACCGAAAACCCAATCGAAAGCCAAGGAGAGCCAAGCGACTCAGAGCCGATACAACTAGAAGAAATCACTGGGCCAAAAAATCCTGAAAGCCTACCACCACTGATCGGATCACCCAGGGGAATTTCAACTCCGCTAGAGATATCAAGGAAACTAGGTAGAACTAGTGCACCAAAACCCTTGCATGACTTGAAAAATATCTATGATGATGAGGAGAGTCCGGATGTTTCCCTGGTGACTCTGGTACATATTATCGAGGAAAAGGAACCTGAGAAAGTATCTTCCCCAGCTCCCATTGCTCCAATTCAAAGCCTTCCATAGAGTGACTAGGACATCGAAAGTGTCTTAGATACTGAGCTACTCGATACACCAAGAACCCCAATGGACAGCTCGAAATATGAGCTAAGATTGGGTGAATAAGAAGGAGAAATTCCATAACAGGAAATCGACATATTGTTGGCCCTCGACCAGGTTTTGTGGAAACGCTGGTCATGTTTGACCAATTTTGGGACTTCGACAGGCTGGTCAAAGATGGAGTGCTAGGCGAAGTGGAGATAGCGGGATCTTGCCCCCTTTTGTGGGATTTTTGGGTTTAATGTTTATGTAATGGTTATGGGATGTCATCCCATGGGTTTACCCATGCTTTGGTCCCTTGTGTAATGTATAAATAGAAAGCTAGGCTATGTAAGTAGTTGATCTATGTGATTGTAAAGGCTTTGTGCATACTGTGTGTTGAGAACTTGCAGAGCTGAGTGCAAGTGATTGAAAAGAGGCTTTGTGCTGTGCCAAGTTCCGGGAAGGATGATCTGGCGAGGTGCGAGCATATCTCTTGTCATATATGGAGTTGGTTTTGTGGCTCTATGCATGTGAGATATTGAAGGAAGACAATAAAGAAGATGAAGAGATGGTGGACGTAGCCCCACGCTGGGGGTGAACCATGTATATCCTGTGTTATGGTTTCTTTGTGTGATTGATGTGATTTATGCTTAGTGTTGTCATCTTTCTGTATGTTAGATGCATATGATATAGTATCTGAGTGCTTAGTAATATGAATGAATTCTATATCTGATATATTTCTATGTGATAAGCACTTGGATGTGTTAGATCTTGTTGAATACTGAGCTGCTCTGTAATTAGGGTTTTACCTACGATGTGAATAAGAGTTAAATGCTAATGAATGTTAACTACTAAGTGCTCTGTTAAGTATTGTAACCACAGACCTGTGTCCCAGCTAGGTTGTAGACACTTGAGTCTTGCAACCCCCCTGCCTCTACCTCGGGTGAGACTACATCTGCTTCGCAGGTGTTGCCAAAAGGGCCAATAGTTAGGGTTTTTTTGGTGTGCTGTTGAAGCTTTGAACCCCGGTCTTCCCCTATGCCAACAAATGGTTCCATTTCCAGGACCCGAAATCGTGATTGCTGGGAACTAAAGAAAAGAAGAAAGATCTGTGCGTAGATCTGCTGCTGTGGTGCACAATACTCTACTTGACTTGCGAAGCTCTGTGTTAAGAAAAAAAGTCCGATATGAAGAAAAGAGGTAAGATCTTAAATCTTTGTTCTCTGATAAATGTAAGATAAGTGAAAATTTTTGTTTCGAATGAATGGATCTAGGTATGTTTGATAGATTTGGTCCTAGTCTGAAAACTAGGGCACAACTAGAAGAAAGAAGATATGATATGAATAGATATGATAGAACTAGTGAAAGATTTGTTATTCCTATGCATAGAAAGAACTGTTGGACTAACAAGTGGATGCAGGATCCTAGAAATAAGTTTTTGCAAATCCACCACTGTGATCCCAGTGCACAGTACATGAAAGGTTGGGGATCATTCAAGAGAAAGAGATGATTGACTCTTTGTTATAATTATAGAAGACCGAGACATCTTGCTAAGGAATTCCCTGGTCGAGGTCCTATTTTCCTTTGTTGTAAGGTTACTGGGCATGAAGTTTTAGATTTCCCTAGAATGATTGATAAAGTTGAAAACATGAACATGAGACAAGAAGACCATGAGAAAGGTCAAGAGACTAAGAATATGCTCAAGAACCAGAAAGAATCAAATACTATATTACTAAAGATGAAAGAAACACTGAATGATCACATAGACATCAATTTATCAAAGATCTTAAAAGAGAAATAGTGCATAGAAACAAGAATAAGAGACTTCGACATAGACTGTGTATTGGACACAGAAACACAGGTTAACATAATGACATAAAGAACCTTGGAAATTTTGGGAAAGCCTGCTATGGTTCCTTCATTGGGAGGAATAGGATTGTTTAAAGGAAAGATGATAACCCTATGTAGAAGACTCACCCATGTACTTATGAGTGCTCATGGAGCATCTAAAAAGAATAATTTGAGGTCATTAAGTTTGTTGAGAACAATGCTCCCTTTGCAATTTTGTTAGGAAAGACCTGGATTGAGAGAGATCATATCCAAAGCAAAGAAGAAGAAGAAGCTATAGAACAAAAAAATCAAGACTTAAAGGATTTCATGGCTAGGATAATAATGCTTTTAATCGAATAACAAGAGGACAAGTAGAAGCAAATGATGACTAGAGACCTAGATATCGAATTTAAAATAACGTAGGAAGACCTTAAGAACTTATCCATGCAGGAGAGTGGAGCACCTACTCCAGTGAGAGAATAAGTACTATCTTTAAACCTTGTGAAAGATCCTTAGCAGTGCGAAGTTACTATGCTAAGAGAAGGAAAGAATCAAAATGGAAAGAGGAACCCAGTAAATCAAATCACAGGAAAGAAAACAAGGAAGCTCATCAAGAAGAAAGCAAAGCTAGAAAAATTGCAGGAGGTTCCAGAGAAGATGGAAAGCTTGCAGAACTTGAACCTTGCCGGAATAACATAACAACACCGACTGACACTTCGCCACGACGAAGTGATATGACCGTTGGAGGCATCCCGACCATTAGAATGACACTCCATAACGGCTAGAAACACAGTTATTGCCGGAATATTTGCCATTGCACCATTGGGACTGCGCCATAACGGATGGAATTGCATTGATTGAGACGTTCCTGCCCATTGGAAGAGTCCATTACGACGTTGTCTATTTATCCCATCAAGCGTTGCACCGAGAACACTTTTGCGAATTGTGATTATTCGAGCCCACATAGAACTATTTGCTTTCACACAGTGCTTATTGAGAACTTTCCACCTGTTCTTTTACATTGAGTGTTTGCTCACCGACCTGAGATATCTGATATCGAGCGTGCATGTCAGACGACATTAGTGTAGTAGAAAATTCTATCGAAAATATCCTAATATACCTCATGACTGAAAATTTGATTTCCATAGGCATACAAGCTTCATCGACGTGAGGATTGGAAGCATCCCCGTCGATTGCACAACATCGGTCTAGCCGACCCACTGCTGAGAAACATAGCAAGCATCGTGATGACTTGGTGAATGTAAAGCTCATCCCATCAATCCTTCCCGACCACATCCCACCTCTGGCTGGCATGGTGAGTCGTGACAGCGTCCCGAGGGACTTTGACTACACAATGATCACCGCGTACCTCCCGAAGGGGATACATGTGGTAGGAATCCAGTTGTAAAGGATTATGACGTTGAAGATCAATGAATATAACTTGGGAGATCACAAGAACTATGGAATTATCGCACCTCATAAGTACTTGACCAAGACATCAGGGAAGATTTTGAAGATAATCCCCCAACCATGGACCATGGACATCGCGAGGTCCACGATCCTCAATGTGATGAAGTTACCACACTTTGGAAGACACCAGGAGGTTAACGCATGCATTAAGATACTTTTTTCATGCTTCCATGGCAGTTACCTATGGTTGGACAAGCGCATCATAGTAGATCTGGCGCTGATCCACCAGATCACTAGGTTAAGCATGCAAGGAACAAACCCACAAGACTTTTACCCAGGGAAGGATGCAGATCATGCCTTGGCACAGACAATCAAAGACACCTATGGTGATGTAGAGAAGGGGAAGAGGGGCTATAAGGTATCCTCCATCGAGAACGACACAGTGCGTGTAGCTTGCCAGTTGATCGCTGGTAATATCGTTAGAAAGAATAGGCCAACACAGGTCACGGGGTTCATCATCGACCTCGCAGGAAAATGCGTTGAGGGGCTGCAAATGAACTGGGTGAGCTACCTCATCAACCAGTTAGAGAAAGACTACCACGAAGCTCAGGATCAGGGCTATGAGTTTCATTTTAGTTGGCTACTAATTCCCATCGCTTTCATTGCTTGGGAGATGATAGAAGGAGCGACCTTTCCTGAAATTGAGCCGTCCGAACCACTAGATGTGAAGTTCACTATGCTATGGTATTCGAGCGACATGGAGAAACAATGGCAGTCAAACACAATGTTCCACACCTATTATATGCAGTTGAAGAGGGCCATTGAATCCTTCCCTCGCATGACACCGAATACACTGCATCAGTTCAGGCCATTTTCGAAGTTCCACGCAGATATGAATTTCATATATATCACTGCACACAGAGATGAAA
>ML833684.1:51011-73669 GCA_009831015.1 Picea engelmannii
TTTTTTGAAATTGGATATTTTCCTGAGAGGAATTCAAATATCCAATTTTTTTTGAAAATTTTTCTCATAAAATATCAGAATTGAGTTTTATGTGCGCGGCTCCCTTTTTGTCTCTTGAGATGCATGCATTGCACATGGAAAAGTGTCTGCTTGTGACCCCTGAGATGCATGCATTGCGCATGGAAAAGTGTCTGCTTGTGACCCCTGAGATGCATGCCATATATATTCCACATGAATTTCAGAAAAAAAATCTGAAATGGAGTAGACATCATCTTCAATTAATGGAATACAAATTTCTGCAGATACTTCTGTAGAAGGCTCTTCAAACCGAGATGATTTATCTTCCAGTGGATTTTCTATATTCTCTATCTTGTCAAAATTTTACCTGAATTTTTCCTTATTCCCAAATAAAACCTCCAATATGATCCATGAATCATTTGGAGTGAATTCTTGTGAGTCATCATATACTTGATGGAGAATTTCGGGAGAAATAAAATAAAGGATACATCATATGGCCATATCTTGTATATTGAGAAAGTCATTTTTCTCATCGACAAAATCAGGCTCTACTTCCATTGCCATAGTTATTTGGTAAAAACCTCTACATATGAGCATAAGCAAAATTTTTGGCTTCCATTCCAAATAGTTAAGAGGCGTGAGAAGTATTTATGGCGAATAATCCATCTTTTTGTTGTCTTCAATTTTTTGCACCTGCAAATTTTTTTTGGTGTAGATTTTGCTTAACAGTCCGTCGGCTCTGATACCATGTAAATGTGTTGAACCTTCACAGAATAGATCTAGGTAAACAATAATACACACATTTGCAGAGAGAATTGGAAAAGGAAGAAGAAGGAGAGAAAGAATGGAAGAATTCTCATTAACCGTTTCCACACTCAAAGAGTGAATAATTTACAATAGATATAGGATACATGAGTAACTAATGAGCCATAGTGGTGGTATCGATTGTTCTAGACACACACCAATAGTTACAAGAGTAAATTGCCACCTAGTCTAGTCTCTCAGACAGTTACAGGAGTGAACTGCCACCTAGCTGAGTTAACTAGTCAACTAGTCTTTAGTTAACTGTCTGAACAAAGAGTAGTGAGTTGGTGATGATCCCAATGTTGCATGGTGACAAAACCAATGCAACATCTAAACTTAACTCAACTAGTCAAACTGAAGTTTCAATTGAAAGAGAATATTCTCCAGGTGGAATATTCTCCCCTAAAATATAGGAGACTGGATAATGACTAATTATGAATAATAAACAATAAATAACCTTAGGAAAAATAAATCCTAGGTGTGTGTGAAGTAACTCCAACACTGAACAACGCATCAAAAAAGACTACATCATAATCATTTAAAGGAGGAGGAGATGATGAAGTGGAAAAAGAAGAGGATGAAGGGAAAGAAGACAAGCAGAAGCAGGGCGAAGTAACACCGCCTAAAGATCCCCTTGAAGAGACAGAGACATCCAAGAAAAGAAAGGTTTCCCTAAAGAAACCTACATCGCAAAAGAAGTCAAAAGCCAATAAACTTCCATTTCAGACTGTGCTAACGGTGGATGACATTGACCTTATCATTGCTGCTGTGTCAGACACCTTGGAGGATATCTTGCAGCGAAGTGAAGCCAAACAAGAGAAAATGTTTGTCAGGATCGAAGCAGAGCTTAAAGGAGTACAACATGCTCTCTATTCAAGCCATGTAGTGTCTACTGTGCCACCACCTTTAGAAGGAACAGAGTTGAGAGATGATCCTGCTCAGCTACGCAAACTAATAGACTCAATAGAAGCTCACCTTCGTCATGTCCAGGAGGAAAAAGAATAGGCCACAATGGCTCTAAAGAAAGCAAAAGAGGAAGCCATAAAGAAACTTTGGGTTGCCCAACAAGAAAAATATGACCTCCAGGCGAAGTTTGCAGAGGATAAAGCGCAGATCCAGAAGGAGAAAGAACAACTTCTCGCAGAGCAGATGGGATTTAAAGAAGGAATCACCAGAGAACTTCACTCTGTGACAGGTTTAGAATAGAGGGAAGAAGAAGCCATTGAGAGGTAGCTGGGGAAGCTCGCTGAAGCCATTCAACAACTCCAAGCACAAATAGTAGAACTGGAACTACAGGCCATGCCAAGCACTCCGCAGGAAGTGCAAGATCAGAGAGAGGAAACTGCCCAGAGCACAGTTGAGAGAATCAAAGCATTGACCTTGGAATGCAAGAAACTTAGTAGTCGAAGTGCGCAAACCTATGAGCACCTTGTAGAGGATCCTGAACTAAGGACATTGGAGTCACAACTCCAGGAAGCAAATCAACAAGCAACAATAGTGCAAGCACAATTGAAGCTACTATCACTAGTCGAGAGGATGAAAAGGTCATAGGAACAATGCACGGTTCAACAATAGGTCCATGCCATCTAGAGTAAAGTCATGGAAGTGACCCAGAGGCTCCAGCCAGTGTAGGATGAAGCTTGCACACTTTTTGAGGAGATTGAAGGACAAAGTGCATAGCTAGAACAAGTAGTCACCACGATAGAACAATGCTTGGAAGGACCTGTCACCGAAAAGGTCATTCAGGAGTTCGCCGAGCAAGAGGCTCTGGCGAAACAACGGGTTTTAAGTAGGTCGAGCCAAGCTCGAGGCCTTCGAGACAAAGTTACCTAGATCAGAGTGACTCGGGATGAGTCATAGGTGAGTGTTGGAGGTCTATTGGCTCTCGACCAGGTTTTGTGGAAATGCTGGTCATGTTTGACCAATTTTGGGACTTCGACAGGCTGGTCGAAGATGGAGCACTAGGAGAAGTGGAGATCGCGGGATCTCACCCCCTTTTGCAGGATTTTTTGGTTTAAGGTTTATGTAATAGGTATGGGATGTCGGCCCATGGGTTTACCCATTCTTTGGCCTCTTGTGTAATGTATAAATAGAAATTTAGGAGATGTAAATAGGGGGTGATAAGGGTGATATCATGCTAAGTGCAAGCAATGTAAGTAGTTTATCTATGTGATTGTAAAGGCTTTGTGCATACTGTGTGTTGAGAACTTGCAGAGATGAGTGAAAGTGATTGAAAATAGGATTTGTGCTATGCCAATCTCGGGGAAGGAGGATCTGGTGAGGTGCATGCAGATCTCCTGTCCTATGCGTATTTGGTTTTGTGGCTCTGTGCATGTGAGATATTGAAAGAGGATAATAAAGAAGTCAAAGAGTTGGTGGACGTAGCCCCACGCTGGGGGTGAACCACATATATCTTGTGTTATGGTTGCTTTGTGTGATTGATGTGATTTATGCTTAGTGCTGCTATCTTTCTGTATGTTATATGCATATGATATAGTATCTTAGTTCTTAGTAATATGAATGAATGCTACATCTGATCTATTTCTATGTGCTAAGTTCTTGGATGTGTTAGATCTTGTTGAATACCACACTGCTCTGTAATTAGGGTTTTACTTGCGATGTGAATAAGGTTTAAATGATAATGAATGTTAAATGCTAAGTATTGTAATCACATATATGTGTCCCAGCTAGGTTGTATACACTTGAGTCCTGCAACCCCCCCTACCTCTACCTTGGGTGAGACTACATCTGCTTCTCAGGTGTTGCTGAAAGGGCCGGTAGTTAGGGTTTTGTTGGTGCACTGTTGAAGCGTTGAACCCTGGGTATGCCCCTGTGCCAACACATATTGATAGCTAATTGTCAAGTAAGTACCGAGCCTACCCCTGATTCATAAAGTTTGTCTAGTACTTCACCTCCCGACGAGCAACAACCAGAGGCCGAGATTTTGGGACATAAAGAAGAGGTTCAAGAACCTAGTGTTTCGTGAGCTTGGGAAACACTCTTACTTGGGGAGAGAAACAAATCCCCAAACCCATGGATGAGGTCGCCAATATACAAGCCATTCCCTACGACTAAAAGAGGAAATCCATCATGAAGAGAACCACTAAGAAGAGGAGGCTTACTCTGGATAGTTCCATCCTCGTCACCACAGAGGAGAAATTGATAAGCATGGAGCATACCAATATGTCCAAGCTTATCGTCGCAGGGATGGAAATCACAGATGCCACCTTGTATAGAGAAAGAAAATATGAAGAGGATATGGTCGCTGTGCTAAAGGAGTTGGAACATTTGTGCCATTTGGAGAAATATTATCAGGACTCCACGCAGGCCATGATGTTCTTGAGAAGCGAATTCCAGGATGCCTACAATAAATTCACGAGTGAGATGCACCTTTTCACGACATGGATAGCTGATTTCCAAGAAGGCACCCTTATGGCACTGGAAACATGCAAGGACATGGAAATATGGTATGAGAAAGCCCACCAAGTGGTGGAAAGGATTGATTACATCAGCATGGTTCAAAAGGGCTGAGACGCCAAAGAGCATAGAATTCGGGTACTAAGGGACAACAACATTGATTGCATAAGGAAGTCGGGCGAATAATGGGTGAAGATGGTGCAAGAACCTCATCAGAAGATCCAAGAGAAATGGGTTGATTGCGAAAGGAGCTGGACCAAGATCAATTGGGCGTTGAGAGACATTGGTCTCCCAGAATTCGGCACACCAGAGGACTTTGTCGACTTGCATGACATAGTCAAACTACATGCAAAACAAGAATCATCGTGGACTGCGGAGATAGTAAAGGTGGCGAACATGGAACCAGGTCAAGTACAACAGTTCATGGAACACTCTATCAAGGCTCAGACAATGTTACAACAATTAAGTGTTAAAGTAGTCAAGTATCGGGCACGGGAAATGGAAATAAGGGAGATCCTTTCAGCCCCGATGGACCAACACAGATTCCCGTATGTCAACACATGCGAGGAACTCTTTGTCAAATGGTCGGATTATGATAAGAGTCATCCATTCACATGAAACTATTTGATGACTCTTAGAAGACTGAGAGTTGAAAGTGCCATGTGGCGATGTTTTGTTTTACTTAGCTTTCACTTTTAATAGTTATTTTTAGTTAGTAATTTGTTATAAATAAGATGATTGACCTGTTAGAAGTGGTTGATGGTTTAGGGAAAAGACCCTCATTTTTGGAATTGTAAAGAACTATTTATAAGCTACCTTAATTGAGAAGTCCTGTTTAAGATCAGAGATAAACTTATGTTTTCATAAAAAACGTGTGTGATTGGATCTAAGGAGGAATTGCTTTCGACTTTGTCTCATGAATGGATGCTGTAATGAGTAAGAGTTTTTGAATCTGTTGATAATTTATTTGATTCAATATTTTTATAATTCTTGTCTCTAATGATGTAAAACAAATCATTGTGTTAATGTGTGATTAGTGATTAGAGCTAATGAAACTATTTTTCTTGCCATCATTTTATTGCATGTATGTTCTCTTCCGATAATTGTATCTCAGTCAATAATTGAAACACCAACAAGTTTATGTATTAGTACTAGGTTTGTTGTAGGTGTAAGAATAATTGTCTGCATGCTTGAGCACGAGGGTTATCCCAAGCTCAGCCTTGTTCAGTAGTTAATATTTCCCCCCTTTTTTACTCAACTAGTTTATACCAACACATTTTTTGTATCAGACCCACCTATAAGAGAAAATACAAAAAAAAGAACGTTCAAGTTGAAGGAGGATTTTTTGCGAGAAGATATGCTGTCAATCACTATGTAATGCCCATCAATTAATTGGACGGATCGCAAGATTTGGAGAACCATTCCACTGTCAAAATATGTAGAGTCTAATTGGGCCTCGGTGGTGGGTTTGGTTACTGCTGTTGAGTTAAAGGGATTTAGGACCCCTCAACACCACCTTCATCAACAACACTTTCTTTTCTTCAACCATGTCTCTCACAAATTTATATTGAACATCAATATGCTTTGTCTTTGAATGATAAGCCGAGTTATTTGCTAGAAAAATTGAACTCCGACTGTCACAATATATCTTTACAACTTGTTGTACCAACCCAATACCTGAACACAATATTTTTAACGATACTTCTTCCTTTATTGCATGAATGTCTGCCATCTATTCAACTTCTATAGTTGAAAGTGCCACTACCAACTGTCTTTTTCTCATCCAACTGATTGCTCCTCCAAATAGGTTAAACACATTCCTGCTTGTAGATATCCTACAATCCAAATCTCCAACCAAGTATGCATCCACAAAGCCATGTATATCCAACACTTTGTCTAATCCTGGTCTTCATTGGTAGCACAATCCATAGCTAGCAGTTCCCCACGAATACCTGACTGTTGTCCAATGCTCCTTCCTTGGTTTTGACATATACCTACTCAAAACTCCCATTGCATGTGCAATGTTCAGTCTAGTATAGACCATTGCATACATCAAATTTCCAACTGCACTCTCATATGGAACATGATACATGTCCTTTTCCTCTTCTTGTGTCTTGGGACACTGATCCGCAGATAAATTCACACCTACAAGAATAGGGATCCTAACCGGTTTACATTCCTGCATATTAAACCTATGCAATATTGTCTCAACATATTTTCTCTGATTTAACCATAGTTTCATGTTTTTCCCATCTCTTTTAATTTCCATGCCCAATATGAAATTTGCAGCACCAATATCCTTCATGTCAAATTTAGAGGACAACTGAGTTTTCACATCCTGGATAATCTCCTTGTTGTTTCCTATCAACAACATGTCATCCACTTACAAGACCAAATAAATCAAATGATCACCGATTAATTTAAAATACACACAATGATACTATTTGACTCTTGTGAATCCAAGTCCCAACATATAAGTATCAAATTTTTAACACCACATCCTTGCTGATAGTTTTAAATCACACAGGGACTTTTTCAGCTTGCATACTAGCTCCTTCTTTCCCTTCACATAAAATCCTTCTGGCTGCTTCATATATATTTCTTCTTCTAGATCCCCATGTAGGAATGATGTCTTCACATCCATCTGTTCTACTTCAAAATCAAATGCAATAAAAATATATAACGGAAATATAATAGAAGTTAACTTGGAAACAAGAGAACAAATCTCACAAAAATCAATTCCCTCAACCTAGTAATAACCCTTTGCTACTAATCGAGATTTGTATTTCTCCACTTAGCCTTCTACATTCATATTCTTTTTAAATACCCATTTGCTTCCAATGGGATTTGTTCAAGCCAAAAACTCCAATTGATCTTAAGCCTCATTCTTATCCAAGGCTGCCATTTCTTCATCCATGGCATTTTTACAGAGTTTTCCATCCTCTGAATCCACTGCCTCCGTGACAATTCTAAGATCATCAACAATAATAGACAAAGCAAAATTTGAACAAAAATTAGGTGGAGTATACCTTTCGGGTTTCCTTCTTTTTCGAACCGATCTCCTCAATACTGGAGTATGAGGATCTTCTTCTTCTGATTCCCGTTCTTCTATAGAGTCTGATTCATAATCCTTTAAATAAAACTCTATTTTCTCTACTTCTTCCTTAATTGGCAGGATGTACTGTTCGAAAACATCTTTTATTTCTCTAAATACCACATCTCAGATATACACAACCTTCTTAGTTTATGGGTTCCAAATATTATAACCTTTAAGACCATATTTATACCTAATAAAGATACACTTTTTAGCCTTCTTATATAGCTTACTCATGTTTTCCTTTGGAACATGAACATAGGCCTCACAACCAAATACCTTGAGATATGTGAGAGAAGGTTTCTTACTAGTCCATACCTCTTGTGGAGTCTTATCATCCAGTGCCTATGAGAGTGATATTTTGACCAGGTAACATGCAATATCCACTGCCTCTGCCCAAAATTCTTGTCCTAACCCGACACCAATGAGTGTGCACCTTTCTTTTTCCATCAACGTCCTGTTCATCCTTTCTACAAATCCATTCTTCTAAAGTGTATATGGATTATTCTTCTACCTTTCTATACCACAATTCTTACATAATTCTTCAAATACATTCCCACATGACTCTCCACCATTATCTACCCTCAACACCTTAATTATTTTCTCTATTTGATTCTCAACAAGACCCTTAAACTATTTAAACCTATCAAAGACTTTAGATTTCTTCCTAAGGAAATATATCCAAGTATTACTCAAGAAGTCATCTATAAAAGATACATAATACACAAATTTTCCCAATGATGGCACCGAAACAGGTCCAAACACATCATTGTGAACTAGTTGTAAAATTCCTTCTTCCCTCGTTGCACCAGAGGGGAATGTTACTCGATTATGATTTCCATATACAAAATTTTCACATAAATCAAAATCCAGAGAGCAGTTAGATATACATTCAACCATACCTTTACTGTGTAGCAGGCCAAAACCCTTCTCTCTGATATTCCCTAGCCTTTGATGCCACAACCTAACCTTTTCTCCAAATATTGTAGGGGTTCTTTCTTCTTCATCTCCAATATCAATAATGATGGAACTATTAAACCCATCACTAATATTACTTCCTTGCATCTTACACAGAGTTCCGAACGGAACTCCCTTCAACAACATCATTGCTCCTTGAACCATCCTGCAGGTTTCCTTTTCAAATATTGTTTTTACCCCTGCATCGTCCATTTTTCTTACATAAATCAAATTTCTGGCCAAACCTGGGATGTGCAGAAGACCAAGTAGTGTTATAATCCTTCCATCTATGAGCCTCAACTTGATTTTTCCTTGTCCTATGATTTTAGTTGTCGAGTCATCACCAAGGAAAACATTACCTCCATCATACCTTTCATATTAACAGAACCACTCCCTGTGGGGAGTCATATGAAAGGATGCACCTGAGTCAAACAACCATGCCTCATGATTTATATGTGTGCTTGAAGAATCCAAGTACACATCCCCTCCTTCTTCCTTGGAGGTATTTTCTTCTATAGAAGGATCTTCTTCAAATCCTTTCTTTTTCTCAACTTTAGATCTACACTGCTTCTTGTAGTTCCCTTCTTTTCCACATCTCTAACATACCTTTAAAAATTTTCTAAGAGATTTAGATCTACCCTTACAATTAGATATTCCACTTGAGGAATTAAATATATTTCTCTCCTAGGGCTCCCTCTTGCAAACAATGCATCTGTGCTCTGTCCTTCCATGTTCTTCTGTCTCATCTCCTCCGACAACAAGGATGATACCACTTTATCAAAATTCAAGGCTTTCAACCATGTTTATACCCCATGAATAATGTACACCTAAGAAGACTATACACCCCTCCATGCGGGGGTTCGGGGGCGAAGGCCCCAAAGAAAAAATTTCTTTGTAAATGTATATTGCAATTCCATAGTAAATATGGACTGCTCATTATAAGGTCGCAGATCTGACAGTAGAAGTTATGTTATGGTTTTTTTCCCTTGAAGACAACCCTCTTTTATGAGGGAATTGTATTGTGGCTATGTATCATTGCAAAAATTGTATTCTGAGATATGAGTCTGTGAGAGAAAGAAGAGAAAGTTACAACATGTGTGTTATAGGTTGTATCCCTTCATTTGCTGGATAATAATAAAGGAAGGACTTGAAAATTTATTTGGTGGACGTATCCCACACTGGGTGAACCAGGTATATTTGTGTCTCTATTATATTGTGTATCTTCTATGTTTTATTTCTGCATTTTTCTTATTTTATTGCTCTGCGATCCTATTTTTCTAACACACTGAAGCACAAGGGGTCTCATCCAAATCCACTACCTACTACCACCCAACATGTACAATCCTCTCCGCAGTAAATTTGTTGATGTCAACATAAGGGGGAGAGTCACTTAATTGGATGTCTATAATGTAAACACTTGTCAAGTGTGAAGGAACACCACCAATAATGACAATGGGTTCTATGGTATGAGAAGATCCTGCCACTGTGAAAGATGTTCTGAAGTCAAATAATGACAAGGATCATCCAATCAAGGCCCAATGATACTCAACCTTGTTGGATGCGAGATAATCACCAATGAGGCTAAATACTACCAAGGATATCTACTTCAGGGTCATTCGTAGATAATGTATTGAATTCGATATAGGATTAACTATTGAAAATAAGAGAAATTATGTCTCTCTTCTCGCAGTGCAAAGTGATAACTGAAGAAGATAAATCTAAAAGAACCAGGTACCATATCTCTATTGTTGGATGAGCGGGATTATTGACTCAAAGAAGAAGAATAAATGATAAGAGATGAGGAGACAATACATAAGATGAATCAAGACTCTCCTATGTCTCCTCAGACTACCCATCCTAAAGGATCAATGCTTCGGGAACAATGAAAAATGGGACCCCCATCCAAGCTCACTCTAATGAAAGACACAAAGGCTCTACACGTGAAAGATATGGCTTCCAATTTCGACCCAGGAAAAGCACTTGTGGACAACCATTTATTCATGAAAGGAAAAACACACAAGACATGACCACATGTTGATATAACTACGAAAAAATCAGGGACACTTATGCAAAGACTTAAGTAAATAATTGAAGGGAAACGACACTACTAGGAAAATGTAGATTGTTGTCCTAAAATATGCAAAAGTCAACAAGGTAAAAATACTAAAATGACCATGTAGAAAGAGAAATACAACTACCCTAGACCCAAAATTATTTTACCTCAAATATGCCATGATTAAATCATCATACTCAAAGGACCAATGTAACCATGCAACCAAATGATCAGTTCGACGAGAAAGGTAAAAAACACAACCTTCTAGGGAGACCAACCATGAAATATCATATAACCCAAATTTTCCTTGATGTATTTTCTAATGAATGAATAACTGAAGAGTGTTTTTTGACTTAAGGTCGCTAATTGGGACTTAGAACACCATATTTCAACAGTAATAAGTGTGAATTCATGAGAGACAAAACTCTTTGAATCTTCCTGCTGAAATACCTCCATCATCATGAGTTCAACTAGGTCATGATGAACCCTAATTTCCAAGGACTTATCAATATCAGGACCTTGAAGAACAACCCTGGGATGCGTAATCATAGGAAAATTTTAAGAGACATCATCCTTTAGTTGAACCAAAATTGGCTCTTCCTATTGTAATGGTATTGGATCAAGTTGTTATTGAACAACTATTGTGATAGGAAAGGATGAAGCCTCTTGTTGAATGACCTCCTCTTGAAAATTTTCATCTTCACTAATGAGAGGAACCAATGAAAACTGTATTCAAATCTTCACCTTCATCTTCTTGGAACTCTACATGTGATTCAAATGGTGCAACTATTGGTTCCAAATAATATAGAATTGGGCTATCACCTTCCTATTCATCTCTAGGAACTTGATACAATATAAGTTATGGTTCATCTTAAATAACATAGACTTCTTTCACTTTTGTAACAACCAACAGTTGAATATCATCGAGTGGAGTTTCCTTCACTTATTGTTCTAGGACATAGATAAATGGGAGTTCACAGGTTGCAAGATAATTTCTTTCTAACTTGATATCGTGTTGATAAAACATTTAGTCACCTCTATTTTTCCCACTCCTGGAATAATAAACAAAATTGATATTAGAAGAAGAATTTTTTTAATGATTATAATTTCATTACATAGCCTCAGTTTCAGTTTTGTCATACATTTTTCGGAATCAAAATTTGAGTCCACATGCCCAATATATTCACAATTTTGTCTAGAAGTTTGAGAGAGACATTGCAAAATTGCAAGAGGAATTTTTCAAAGTGTCCTGATCATTTTTCCTCTCCATGTACGAGTTTTTGACTAAGTACTCTCGTCACTCTTCTCAGTATTCTCATACTTAGTCTCTCTCACACTCTCCTCTCTTATACTCTACCATACTTAACCATTTTTCTTACTTTTCCTTGCCCATTCCTCTCATTTCTTTCATACATTTTGCTCATACTTAGTCTCATTTTCCTTTCACTTCATACTTCACCACTCTTTAATCTGTAATCCCTCTTTTCACACTTAGAAATTCTTGAATTTATTGCGGGTTCATAACCCTTTCTCTTTCCTTATATTTCCGCGACCTCCAAATTTCACCCTCGCGTTCCACCGCCTTCGTTATCCTCCCATAATTAGTCTTATTTTTTGTTCATGTCTTCCATTCCTACACTCTATACTCTACTATACTTAGTCATTTTTAAGTCTCCACTGCGTGTCCACGCTGATCTCTCTTCACTGCACTTCACCTCTCACACATCTGATCGATCCACTACACTTAGCAATTTTTTTGTATTTCATTACCTCTGTAAGTTCACTCCTCACCTCCGACAACCCAACAAACCACTTCTCTCTCCTCCCACTGACCCTCCATACTAATCCACCCCTCATCTCTCCCCACTCTCCCATGCTTAGTTTATTTCCAAGATATATGGTGACCAATCATAAGATGAAATGTGACAGACATGATAATGAATAATACCAAGACATGTGGCAATGACGTGGAACAAATCGTAGATGAAACATGGCAAAAATATAAAACTACTCATGGATGACATGTAGACTCTTACTAGGTGATGACTGGGCAAGTGGGCCATCAAAATTCATTTTAATCATGAGATTTTCTAAGGAACGAGAGCTACACCAAGGTTTCTATAATCTCTTGTGTTCCACATAGATAGTATTGAAGAATTTTCATTATATACACTACAACTTTGGTCACCAAAAATGCATGTGGGATATATATTTTCCAAGAAAAATCGAAATCTTAAAGGAGAAAGACGAATTAAGATCAAGGTCCAACATTAATCCATGAAAATTAATCAATGACTACTGAGAAATGATTTTCTGAGAGCCATAACTCGAGATCCGATAGTCAGATTTAGGAAAATCATAACTTGTTGGAAATTTAATTCAATTAAGAACATGATGGAACAAGTTTCAAACGCTGAAATGGGCCATGATTTTCTCAAAAATTGAAAGAACAGTCAACAATATTTTTATGCCATGTTGATAAATCTACTTGGCACCTCGACTTCACGAGTTCATATCTTGAGATCTAGAACTCCAAATTGCACTAAAAAAGACTCATTGGAAATTTGGAATGGTGTAGTTTACATCTAAATTGATTTCCATGGCTGAAAAATTAAATAACATGCCCAAAAAATTGAAATACAGTCCTCTCTTAAAAAATGAAGCTAGTTAAAAAATTTCAAATAAAAATCTATTAAGAAAACTTTTATTAAATATGAAAAGGGAATACTAAAAGATACACATATCATTGATACAAATTCATTAATGAGACTTTAATGAGGCATTAATTAAAGTAGTTATTCCAATAAAGATAAATCCCTAACTACTCAAGAAGATTTGGGAACAAATTTAAAAGAATGAAGCATCATCAAAGAAACAGTTAGAGAGAAGGTTGCATTATCAAAGCAGAAGATCATAAAAAAATGGTCCAACCATCAACATGCATCCAAGCTTCTGAACAACAAACACAGATCTCCATCTTCTCCATTATTCTTCTTCTTCTACGATAATTTATCAAGGATTTATGTTTGTATTTCTGAACCAAGCATAAGGTTGAGTCTTGAGTGTCTCTCTTGTATTCTTCAAAGAATTTTATTATATGATCATGGAGTATTTACATCCATATCTGTGACTATTATATGTAAGCCAATATTGTCTATTGGACTCGTGAGAATTTAGTCTTTGTTTAATAAGCTTTGTTTATGAGTCACTAGTTAATTGGTTTGCAAAGATTTTGTGTATTGTTGAATATCTTTTATGAATAAAACTCCACAGAGAACTACTTTGAGGTTTTACTTTAATTATTTCTTAAATCTTGGGATCTCTGAGGATAATATTTTTGAAGTATTCCTATCAAATTATTTTAGTTATGAATGCATAACTCATTTAAAGTTATTTGAATGATCAAAACTATTCCCTCCTTTTTCTTGTGAGGAGATATGGGTGTATCCTCTACTTGCATGTGATTTAGAGGGTTGCATAAATGGTGTTGAGTATGTATATATTTATGATATTGAAGCCTTCCTTCAATATTTTATTTGTTATGAAGCTATTCGTTGCACATAAAGGTCAAACATGGTTATCAAGAACCATTCCATGTAAAAATCAAAGCAATAAAGATTTGGGGTTTGTTGTCTAGAATTCTCCCTAATCCAAGATATTCAAGATATATCTTTCAACCAAAAAGGAGTACCGCCTCTATAAAAATGCAAAGGGATTCATATCCTCGTGAGGTTAATTTTTTTTATATTAATCGATTCAAACATCAACATAGCGACAACTTGCACTTCCTCCAGATTTCGATGGTATTCATTTCTCAAAAAAACACCAAAAATACCATCAAATGACTCAAGATAAAAAAATCAAAGAAACAACTTCGTTAGGCCTTACTATGTTAGGAATTAGATTGTAAAAATTGGAAAAATGAGCATTAAATTGGAAAATAGTTTCACTTTCATTCTTCTTAATAATTGAAAAAATTGTGCATTAGAGGAAAATGTCCTGTGTGTTTTTCCATATCTTAGTGAATTTCTCCTGGAAGGAATCCCATCCATTAATTGAAGCATCATGAAGGGACTTGTACCATGCTCGTGCCTCCCCCTTGAGGGTCGACATAAACATTCTAATGTTCCACATCAAAATAGCCCACCACTTGCAAAAATTTAGCCAAGTGATCCTCAACCAATTCTCCCAACCTCCCTACAAACAAAGGTATGCGTTTAAGCCATTTATGTGCAGGTAAGTCATGAGGATAATATGGGAATGAAACAAAACTTAGAGGGTCAAAGGCATAAAATCTCCACCTTACTGGTGGCCTCACAACCGCATTGATATTGTTAGTCTCAAATAGAAAAAAACACAACTGCTACCCTACTACTAGCTCAAGATAGAAATAAAAAAAATATGAAGATGTTGAAGATACACTCACCATAGTGCTCGTCGAAAAGGAACTTACCTAAGAAATATTACACTTACCAAATTCGAGAGGAGTTATTGGTGAAAGGATAGTCTTGTTCTGGAAAGATGTTAACTTTACTTCAAGCTCGAAACTAGACCTTGTGAGGTAATTGAAACCAAAATATCTTCTTATGTAAGTCCCCTATAAACTGTGGAGTTTCCAGGTGAGTTAGAAAAAAGAAAGCAATTAAAGTAAAAACTCATTGATGTTGTTGTTACCAAGGATTTCCTTCCCCGACAATGATGTCAATTTGTTAGCACACTTTTTCACCCTCCAATAAGATTTGATATAATTAAAATCAATGATGAAAAAGTGGCTAATTCAAGGATTTATTTGGGGGGGGGGGTGGTGGTGAGGCCCAACATCGCCCACTCCCCATATCCTCATGAATTTTCACGAGGATATGGGGAGGGGGCGATGCTGGGAATCACCCCCATAACTCCCTAGCACCCCCCCGCTGTCCATAACATCATGAATAAATTATTCATGGAGTTATGGGGAGGGGGTCCCAATTTTTTATTTTTTATTTATTTTTTTAAATTTTCATTATTTCCTTTTTTTTTTTTCTTAATTAATGTATTTAATTTGTAGTTTGTACATTTTTTAATTAATGTATTTAATTTGTAGTTTATACTTTTTAATTTATTTTTGTATTTTCGTGTTTTATTTTTTAATTTTTTGTGTTTTTGTTGTATTTTGGGTGAATTCTTTTTATTGATTTTTTTTTAAAATTCTTTTAAATTTTGTTTTTTAAGGTTTAAAAAATCATTTTTTTAATGTTAATTTTTTTCTAACTTTTTCTTAAAAAAATTAAAAAATTGGACTATGAATTTTTTTATTATAAAAAAATGCGGTTTTGTTTTTCCCTTTTTTAAAGAACATGTTTATGGAGTTTTGTTCTTTCCCATTTATTTATTTTTTTATAAAAAA
Organism: Picea engelmannii; assembly: GCA_009831015.1. NCBI lineage: Eukaryota > Viridiplantae > Streptophyta > Pinopsida > Pinales > Pinaceae > Picea > Picea engelmannii. Next base: position 66,741 of record ML833684.1, read on the forward strand.
ATGAAATTAATTTAATAAATAATTTTTAAAGTAATGATTTATGAGTCTTTTTTGATGTTTTTATTTGTGATGGTAGAAGTCGTCTAAGCCATGATTTCAATTAGGTCATAATTTTAACTGCAAAAAAAAAAACCAATGCGACTAAGTAACATCACTTTTCGATTTAAGGGTCAATCTTAAGGTTTCTATTCACAATGGTATTGATTCTCAAGGTTTCGATTTCAAACAAGTCAGAATTTTAACCCCCCCCCCAAAGGGTGCTAAAGGTAGCGCCACTTTTTTATTCGAGGGTTGATTTTGGTGTTTTTGACCCAAAAATATAGATTTTTGGGGCCATGGTTCTCGTTTTGAGGTCACAGTTATCGATAAGTTGGTAATTGTGTTCATAAAATCTATTTGGTGGGAGGACTTCAATAATGTAAAGAAACACAGTGAAAAGAAAACCACTTGGAAACTTGAAAAGAAGTACTTTCGTCAGAAGTACCTATTAGAGAGGTATTGTGATGGAAAAATCAAGGATTTCATGAAATGAAATTGGGTCAATCAATTATGGGTGACTATGAAAATAAATATATGGAACTGCTAAGGTATGTTCCATATATCAAAGATGAAAAAGTGAAGATTCAATGTTTCCTTAGTGGATTGCCTCAATCACGTAAATACATGATTGAGTTTGATGAGCCTAAGATTATTGATGATACAATAAGAAAGGATAAGTATTGTTATGAGAAAATAAATAATAAACCATAATTCAACAAGAAGGTTATTACAGAAGGTTTATCACAGGGTTCTCAAGGATAACTCACCCTATCACTTACAAAGGAAGGAGAAGAAGTTTTAGTGGATAGAAGATTGTGAGAGAAGCTTCCAACAATTGAAGCAACTGTTAACCAGTGCTCCAATCCCGAGGATTGCAGATCCGAATGAAGAATTTGTAGTGTGTATAGATGCATGCAAAGAAGGATTGGGAGGAGTCCTCATTCATAATGGATTCGTAATTTGTTATGAATATAGAAAGTTGAAAGAGCACGAAAGGAACTATGCAACTCATGATTTGGAGTTGGCAGCCATAGTGAACGCTCTAAATAAATGGAGGCATTACCTCATGGGAAGGAGATTCAAACTGAGAATGGACCACAGTGGTCTGAAATATTTGTTTGATCAACCAACCTTGAATGCTAGGTAGAGAAGGTGGTTGGAGTTTATCTGTGAGTATGATTTTGATATCAAGCATATCAAAGGGAAGGAGATAAAGTGGCTGATGCACTCAGCAAAAGAGTACACAAATTGCTTGCTACGACCATTAACATGTACTGAACTGATATTAAAGGAAAAAATTTGGAAGCTGCAAATGCATATTTACAGTACAGGGATTTGGCAGCAAAGCTACAACAACGTGAGATGCCACAGAAAGTGGAAAATTATAAATTGGAAACTGACGAAATACTTCTGTACAAGAACATAACTTATGTACCTAATTTCCAGGACTTGAAACTTATGATTTTGCATGAAATGCATAATGTGCCTTATGCTGGGCACCCTAGATACCATAAGATTGTGGCAACAGTCAAGAGCCATTACTTTTGGCCAGGTATGAAGAAAGATATTGTTGAATACATTGCTAGATGTATGGAGTGATGTTGGCACAGGGGCAAACCTAGGGTTCAGCTCCAAGAGCGCACCAACAAGCCCTTACTATTGTCCCTTTTGGAAACACCTGCAAAGTAGATGCAGTCTCACTCGAAGCAGTTATGAGGGGGTTGCAGGACATGGATGTCTACAACCAAAGGGGATATCAAGTGGATCTAACACAAAAACAACACAATGTTCATATATCACTTATCAACTTAGCTATATGCTGGAAATTTACTTATCAGATCTAAAACAGTAATGCAATCACAATATATCAATGATAGAGATAAAATGCCAATCACACACAACACAAAATATATGTGGTTCACCCTCTCTCTAGGGCTATGTCCACATAATTGTGCTATAATATATTAAGGTAAAGCATACAGTTCTTCTCTGCACTCTTAGCTAGTAGATCTTGTTTCTTCTCCTCTCTTTCTCTCCCCTCCTTACAAACCCAGCTACAGGGTTGATCTTCACACCCAACTGAAGATCTTACAATACCAGAAGGCTCTCGTACTCAATACTTCTTTCTCACACGCTACTACTCGCTTGATCACAAAACGACAAAGAAAACAACAATAATCATAACACCAACCCATCCCAGGTCCTTTAGACCTCTATTTATACATTAAAATAGCTCACTGACATCCTTAGGCCAAAACCTAGGTGTCCATAACCCTAGATACCAAAACCCTTGGTCTCTAAAACCCTAGGTCAACTTGACCCGTATTTTTAGGGCTTCGCTAGCCTGTCTTTCATTCCTTTTCACACGGTGCTCCAAAGAATCCAACGGTGGCTTTTCCTACTTGCTGAGTTGTCCACGATCATTCTTTCTTGCTTATCTGTCATCCTCGATCTCCTCATTCAATGACTTACTTCACTCCGTCTTTTCTTCTCTTTTTCTCACTTCGACCCAGTAACAGTCATTGTGTCTTCCGCGAAGTTCACATTCTCCTTTTTCTTCCTTGATCTTCACATACTTCCATAACCAAGGGCCAACAGGCCCCCAACACTCACCTGTGACTTGTCCCGAGGCACTTCATATCTGAGCTTCCTGTTTTAGTTCGACTCCAAATTGTACCGTGCAACCTCTACTTTCTGCTGGATGCCTCCTCTTTTTCCCTTGTGTAGACTGTCTTTTCTGTGTCTAGTACCTAGTTTCAACTGCACTTGGTACATAGACCCTTTTCTTTGTGCTTTTACTTAGAGCTGCGAGGTATTTGGTTGTCATAGTACAATTTCAATTAGCTCCCATTCACTAAACCTTACTTCCACTCCCCATTCAGAGTTTGTAATTGTGAAAATCCTCCCTCTGTAACATAAGCGATCTCGAATGGCCCTAGCCAATGCATTCTGAACTTCCCAGGATGTCTTATGAACTTTCTGTCATATACCAGTACTAGATCACCTTATTTAAATGCCTTTTTCCTGATGTGCCTGTCATGGTAGGCCTTCTCTCTTTCCTTCTGAACTTGCTGATGGAATCCTGCAATAAATTTGTCTTCCTCCAATTCAACCAACTGTGCAAGCCTCTCTTGAACAACGCCACAACCATCCATGTCTGTAAAGGCAACAATTCTTAGGATTGGTACCAAATATTCCATTGGAACAACAACTTCAAGACCATATACCAACTTGAAAGGGGTCTTCTTTGTTAGTTTCTTGCAAGTATTTCTATAGGCCCATAATACTGTTGGTACTCTTAAATCCCAATCATCCCTGTTCACCCTGCAAATCTTGGTTAGTGAAGTTTCCAAAATCTTGTTGAATGATTCGACTGTCCGATTTTCTTATGGATGGTACGACGTGCTCTTATGATGGTGGACTGCAAATTATTCAGTCAGGGATTCATTTGTCTTATTGATGAAATGTGTTCGTTGATCACTCATAATGATCTTTGGGCATAAAAACCTGGTTATGATGTCATCAAATATGAAGCGCGTAGCTGTAGTTGCACTACAGTCCTTAACTTATCTTGCTTCCACCCATCTGGTCAAGTATTCTGTTGCTGTAATTATGTACCTTGCTCCTGTACACTTTCCTAGTGGGTTTATAGGTCCAACAAAGTCAATGGCCCATTTCTCAAATTCTTTTAGGCTCAGTTGTGGTGCCAATGGAATTTCATCTCTTCTGGATGGTTTCCTGACTCTTTGGCATACATCGCAGGCTTTGGAATAGTCTTTAGCATCTCTGTGTAAGGTAGGCCACCAAAGGCCAGCTCTAAGAACCTTCTGTGCAGTTTCTTTTCCTACATAGTGTCCTATTGCGATGCCTTCATGAGATTTTGCAAGGATCAATGGTCGTTCCCTCCATAACATACCTTCTCAATATCTCATCAAGTCCTATCTTGTATAGATGTCCGACTATAAGTGAGAAGTCTGCAACATGCACTACTAGCTATTTCTTCTGAGGAATTGTGTACTCACTAGGTGCCATTCCTATTGACAGGAACTTGTCTATCTCTGTGAAGTGGTCATCGATCTTTCTAATGGCCAGTAGCTGTGCATCTGGTAGTGTATCCTCCAAATTGGTCGGCTCATCACCATGTTCCAACCTTGACAAGTGATCAGGACCTTTGTTCATTCTCCCTGGCTTTACTATGATCTCAAAGTCATATTCCTGAAATAGTAGAAGCCATCTGCATATCCTTCCCCCCAACACTGGCTTGTTGACTAGGTATTTCAGCGCAGAGTGATCAGTAAACATTTTAAAGTGTCCTCCCAACAAGTAGTGGCAAAATTTCTGCAATGCGTATACCATGGCTAACCCTTCTCGCTCAGTGGTGGTGTAGTTGATCTCAGCAGTTGATAACTTCCTGCTAGAAAAAGCTAACGGATGGTCAATATCTCCTCCTCCAGGTTGTTCTAACACAAATCCTAAAGAAAGGGAAGATGCATGGACATGCACATGAAATTCCTTGGTCCAGTCTGGGAAAAACAGAATGGGCACAGTAACCATTTTCTGTTTCAGTGTGTCAAAGCTCTGCTAGCATTCTTCTGTCCAACTAAACTGACAATCCTTCTTCAAAAAATTATCCATGGGCGCTATAATATGAGCATATCCCTTAATGGACTTCCTGTAGTAGCCTGTGTGTCCCAACGTAGTGCGCAACTGTTTAACTGACGTAGGGGGGGGGGGTAGATCAACTATAATGGCGATCTTGGATGGATCTACCAAAAATCCTTGCTTACATACAATATGTCCTAACAAAAATCCAAATTGTGAAAATAAAATGCATTTATTCAGGTTCAAGGTAATTTGGCACTGCCTACATGTATCCAACATTAGCCTTAGACATTCAATATGATTATTCAATAAACTAAAAACAGTCCAATCATCAAAATATGCTTCTAGAAATTTATGCAGAAATTCCTTGAATGCTTCGACTACCACCCTGGAAAAGATGGCTGGGGCATTCTTTAATCCAAATGGCATCATTGTATACTGATAAGATCCCCATTCTGTTGCAAATGTGGTCTTGTGGCAATCTTCCTTGGCAATCTGGATCTGATTGTATCCTGAAAATCGATCTGTAAAAGAATATACTTCCTGGCCTCCCACATCATCTAACACTTCGTCAGTGAATGTCGTAGGGCAGGGGTCATGAAAAAATGCATCATTTAGCTTCCTGAGATCTACGCATATCCTGATTTCTCCTGTCTTCTTGTCTTGTACCACCATAGGGCTAATCCACTCTGACTCTTCGACAGGTTCTATGATTCTTGCTTCTAGCATTCTGTCGATCTGTAAGGTCTCTGTTTGACTGGTCTTGCATCCGGCTTCAAAGGGATCCTCATCTCTCCCATAGGTCCTTTAATTCCCTTCATATCATTGAAATTGATTGGAAACAAATCCTGATATTCATGCAGTAAATCTGTAATTTTGTCAATGGTGGCAACATCCCAGTAATCTCCGACATTGGTGAGCTTCGATGTCTCCTCTGTTCCAATATTGACTTTTTTGATCTTGATTGGCTGTCCAATAAATGGTAACTCAACTCCTGGTCCTTCTACATCTCTCTAGCCTTCTTTTTCTGCAATGTTCACCTTCCTCGGATCATCATCTTCATCAACATTGATGTTGTAACAACCTTGTAGTTTCTGGAGAGGTGCAGTTCATTCATCCTCTTATTATTCCAAAGGAAGGATAGATGCCTCCTCAAATACTTTCTATCTCACAATCTATAATGCTTGATCTACTGAGGGATAGTGACTTTCAAATAATAAGGTAGTTACAAAGTTATGAGTCATACCTTTCCAATCGGTAGTGATGAGGCACAACTCTGCTTGAAGGTACCAGTTGATAGGTTTTGTGTCCAGTGTGTTGATGAATTTGTGTACCCATTGTTCTTGAGGAATGTTGCTCCAGGCTTCCTCACAGCTTCGCACATGGTCCTTTGGGAATCTTTGGCCTGTGTATCGAACTTCATAGCCTTCTACTTGTGCTGAGAACTGCACTTTCATCAAGGTACAACACTGTACCCAATCTGTAATGTTACTTTTGTATGCCCCCCACAATCTTGTTGGGGTTTCTCTCAGGGTCTCATACATCGCCAACAATATTTGTTGCATTGGTACACTCCCTTCAAAGTCTGACAAGAAGGTTTCCAGAGGATTTAGAACATCAAAGGTGGGTAGGTTACTTACTGTTGTGCCAATCCAGTGGACGTCTCTGGTCACTACTACATTTGGGTCAAATTCCGACATTTTATTTGTGGCGTTATGGACAAAATTGTCCATATTGTCGCAAAATAGAGGAAATTTATATATAAAAAAAATCATGTTGCCCAATAACGTTGGTCTTGCCACATTGACGTCTCTCTTGCCACGTTAATGTCGGTCTTGCCACGTTAACGTCGCTCTTGTCATGTTTTCCACTGGAACATCTCTCTTGCCATGTTTTCCACTGGAACGTCTCTCTTGCCACGTTTGTGAAGATGTATGTCGCAATTGCAACGTTTGTGAACATGTATGTCGCAATTGTGATGTTTTGGAAACTAGGTTTTCCCCTCCAACGGTCACCTTAGTATGTTCACCAAGTCAAAATACCAACGGTCACTTAGGACTTTTTTACGTCGGAATTGTGATATTACAAAATCTATAAATATGTTGCATTTAACGGATGTTGCGACGAGTTTTCTATAATAACGAAACTTCAAAAAGGGTTGGGACAACTTCCAACACCTCCTCAATTACAACTTGACCTCCTTCATGCTTCATCACCATTTATATGAAGTGATACTTATTATTAGTGCTAGGTATATAATCAACGCCATAATTTTTAGAAGAGTTCAA
>ML833685.1:0-13377 GCA_009831015.1 Picea engelmannii
CTTATAATGGGTATACTACTAGCTTATATGATTGAGCTTATTATACCAAATATGTTGTGTATGATTACTTCTAGATCATGTGATTAGAGTGGATTAGTACTACTTACTCATATTATGTGAGCTTATTAACATCAAGCGGTTTAGCTCAATGTGACTAGATTAGTAGATGTTGTGATAAGATATGATAACCCTTTCTTGTATATATAGATTGTATCCATTTCCCTTTATTCCATATTCATTAAAACAATGAAATATACGCCTAATATAGGAAAAAGGGCATCTTAATGATAATACTAAGTCCATTGATTATAGTTACTATGGTTATATTATTTACACTTCCCTATTTGACCTTATTGGGGTATTGTCTCTATCGATTGAGAGCAAGTGATTACAGGGAGAACAAAGGCCACACATAATCAATAGGGAAATTACAGATAAATTTGTACAAGCTATGGTTCTAACACCTTAATACAATATAGCAAGATCATGCCTAAGCTCTTAGTACTCATTAACTATGTATCATTACCATCATATTAGTAATAGATAACACATAGGTATGCATAGCCCTTTTAGTTATATAAACGATATTCAATCAACTTAAACAGAGATAGTAGAAGCTTATGACTGTAATACAAGTGCTTACTAGTATGAATCAATGACGAACTATCTGCCATATTGAAGTTACAATAAGATGATATGAGTAACTATGATTGAAATGTATGCCATCTTATACATAATACATTTGTAAGAGTTACTATGATATAAGTATGTTACTAATTACACGTGTTGGAGTTATGATCAAATACTGCTTACTTATGCTTTATATGGATGGGCTATGTTTCCATCTTTGATTATCATTATTTAAACACTACTTGTTACTATCAATATAATTATAATGAAGACAGTTAATATATGAACAGATATCCATAACTTAGAAACCACATGGTTAAACCATAAACCATATTGATCCACCTGTCCATTAGTGGCTTCATGTGTATCTATGATATACACATCGGACACGTGACATACGTCTTCTTGACAACTCATCTCATTCCTTCCACTTCTCCAAGTCTCTGTAAACTCGCTAGAATGGTGGAAGTGACCAAGAATCGACCCCGAGAACTAAAGCGCGGGATGCATCGTGGGCACGGGCAGGTGAACAAAACAAGAAATAATGGAAGTGTGGGGAGTATATCTGTGCTAGAAACTTTAGAGGATATTCATTAAAATTCTCCATGGGACTCCTCCACAACATCTATCACTTCTCATGAACACCGACAGTGATCTTGTGTGGGTGCTTTGCACAAGAAATTACACTTGTATCTACTTCCATGAAAAGAGGGAAAATAAATCCAATGGGTTATTTCTTTTGAGCATGTCATCGTCTCGTGAGCTTCTAACTTGTGTTGATAATAACTACAAACATTTTACGGTAAAAACATGGAGGGCTTCTGTGTTAATTGCTAGGCCGCCAAGAATTGCTCCGAGATCACTTGTACGATTTATGAACTTGAGTATGGAAGTGGATTGATGACGGGACTACTCCTCTCGAAGACCTTGACTTGACCACTAGAAGACGAAAGGTGAGGAATAAAGCATTTCGTAGTGGGATGTTTGTTACTTTCTATTGATCAACCTTCTGGTATTGTAGGATTTTGTAGAGGGGCTTTGTCTATGCCTTCCCAAGGAAAATCAAGGTCTAACTACCAATGTGGAATGATCGAAGAATAGGTATATCTACACTGATATGCATGAAATTTTCTTTGTTGAATTTCCATGTTTATTGTATGAATGGTTGAAGAGGAAAACTACTACTAATGCTGCTTTAAGGCCTCAAGAACCACTGGTCTGGGATCAGATAACGATTGATAGGCTGAAGACCTTGGATAATAAGTGTATTCGAGATATTGATTTATGATTTAATTAGGTGATTCGAGCTATTGATTATGGTTTAATTAGTTGATTCGAGCTATTGATTTATGGTTTAATTAGGTGAAGGAATGTTATACCATTGAATTTGCTACATAATACACTGATTCTTTCAGTGAAGTTGAAAGGAATTTCACTGAAGTTCCTCGAAAAAGGCTACTGGAAGACATCCCAATATGGATAAAGATGAGGTTTGTGGAGATGGGGATGATGCGCATGGAGCTCGATAGGATGGATTAGTAAACTCCCCTAGTGTTGGGGGGGGGATGAAAATAAGGGGGAAAAGAGAGAGAAGAGATGGATCCACTAAGGAGGATCCAAAAGTTGTTGAGATGAGGTGAGGCATAGAATGGACCCAGAAGAGCAGAGAAGAGAAATATTTGAAAGATATGCAAGAAGAGTCGAGTCAAGAAGGAAAGCATAATATAGGAGAAAAAAGAATATAGAAAAGGGTATGAGAGGAGGGGTTAGGCCTAGAATGAAGAGGAAGGAGACTGCACCAGGAGGAAGTGCAGGAGAGTGTGATATTCCAGAGAGGAGCACATATGAGGATATGCCAGTGAAGAGGCACGACATTAGGAGTAGGGTATCCAGTGAAGATACCGAAAGTAGTTGTAGTAGGGGATGAGAAGACGAAGTTTGAACCCCTTGGTTGTTGTGAGATGTTGCAACTTCAAAAGAATATGAAGCACATAGTAGAGGTTCATAGGTAGGAGAGGATGATGAAGGTCCCCCTAGGGGAGGGGAAGAGGAATTAGCAATAGTGGATGGTATTACACAACTACGAGTAGGAAATTATTTGGGTTCCCTCACAAGAAATGTTAGAAGGATATGGAGTCACCCCCCCTTTGAACCACCCCCCTTGCACATTTGTAACCAAGAATAAAGGACAACAAACAACATGGGATTGGATTAGAAGTAAGCATAGGAGAAGAAGAAAGAGAAAAGATGAGTGAAGAAGAGGACGGAGTCGGTAATACTTCATAAGGAAGAGTATCAATACTACGATCCCCAACACCAAGCAATTAGTCTGTAGAATAAAATTTGAGATTGAAGATGGTGAATCAGGATAACACCCCGAGATTACCCATGTTCTATGGGACGAGTAAGGACGATGCAGAGCATCATTGGTTTACATGTGAGGAGATATGGTCTATGAAGAGGATCATAGATGAAGCATCAAAGATCACGTAGCTAGAGACCACTTTCAGGGATAGAGCCTTGACATGGTACATGAATTACAAGGCCACTGCGCTAGCGAGACAAGCGAGGTCCTTAACATAGATCAAGAGAGATCTTCTTAAGGATTTCTGGAAGAATAAGTCAGAATATCAATGCATTAAAGAGATTAAGGAGATCAATAAAAAATCGAGAGAAACCATGTGGGATTATGACCAATGATCCAAGATCTTATTGGATAGGATGACATTCCAGAAACATGATGTGCAACATAGAAGGTTCATTGTGGGGTTACTTCCCCATATCCAAGTCTTTCTTACCCAAAAAAAGGTGACTAATCAAGCAGAAGCGGTGGATATTGCTATGCACATGGAGGCTACACTAGGAGGAGGAGAAACATCGACAAGTTTGGTGCAGGTACATTCCCAACTTGTCAACCTAACAATGTAGTTGCAGGACATGGAAAAAGCAAAGGTGGTGCACAAGCACATATAGTGTACGACATGCCAATCAGAGGGTCACCATAGAGATGAATGTCCTACATTGGGAAATTATATGGAAACAGGTGTTGAAAATCCATTTCTGAGTGGGCCTTAGACGGAATGGTGTGAAATTTGTAGACAGTGGGGAATATACCACCCTATTTCCCAAGAATGGAGAAATATCAGGAGACACATCATACTTCATTCTGTAAATTATACAAATACATGGAGCATGATGTGAACAAATGTCTGTGACTTCGACTGATGCAAGACCATACCCATGATATCTTTCGGGTTCAGGAGGAACAAAAGGGTGGTGGCTGTGGTGGCACCAAGAGAGGTGGATATCAAAGAGGTCCCAGGGTGGATATGGACGAGGATACAAAGGAGGTGGAGGTAGACCCCCCACTTGTTTTAATTGTGATGAAATAGGTTGCGTGTCGATATTTTGTACCAAACCACATGCTCTTTGTGGATACTATTACAATCCTGAGCATGTCATAGAGGAATGCCCTGACTTGTTGAAGAAGTGTGAAGAGAAAAAGGCACATTGCAATATGGTAACTATAGAGCTGCACAGGAATAAGAAGAAGGATGATGAATTTGATGTGTGGGTAATAACCCGAGTAGAGAAAAGGCGAAAATGGAATTTGAGCATGGTGAAATTTAGGGACAAAGGCCAGAGGGAAAGATAAGAAAGGAAGCGCTAAGTTTGATGTTGCTCAGCAAAAACAATTTTTGCATGATGTGCAAAGGGCCCTAAAGGAGGAAAGAGCGTGGGAAGAGCTATAGCATATGACACAAAGGTCGCTCGAAGAAGATTGGTTCTATGAGGAGGTATAACGTGTAACACAATGGTCGCTAGAGAAATCCCGAGCCCATGAATAATTGTAGCGGTATAATGTGTGACACAATGGTCGCTAGAGAAAGCCCGAGCCCATAAAGAATTGTAGTGCACCACACAAAGGTCTTTAGAGGAAGATCGTGTGCATGAGGAAATATAGCTCGCGACGCAAAGGTCACTGGAAGAAGCTTGCATACAATAATAACTGCGACGCGTCGAGAGAAGGGTTATAAAGGAACATGTGGATGACGATATAAAACACACGATGCGAGAAGAAGCACTACGTGACATGGATCATGAAGCAAACATTGAATACCAAGTAAGTAACTTCTTATGTTGTTGTTTAAAATTGTTAAGTGATCCTAATGTTGTGTAGAACTTGACACATATGTTAGAAACTCACATAGGGGAAGAAGGGACCAAGAGAGATATCTCAACCCCCTTACCAGAAAGGGATGTGTGCTAGGTTAGTAAACAAAAGCAAACAAGAAGAGAGTTCAAGATGAGGGCTGAACTCAGAAGTTACGAGATGGACGATGTAATGTTGGATATGGGATCTAACGTGAATATCCTACCTAATAAGTCATGGGAATCGATGGGTAAACCAAATGTTTTCTGGTAACCCATCCAACTTCAATTGGCCAATCAGTACAAAATCTACCCCATAGGTCGATTAGAGCAAGTCAAGGTGAACACAGAGGAGGTGAAGACGAAGGTAAAATTTGAATTTATAGAGATCATGGATGAATTTGATCCATACCCTGCCTTTCTTGGTGTTGATTGGGCCTTAAAAAAAAATGTTGTGTTGAATCTAAAGAAGAGACAAATGTTATTTGAGACAGAATACATGCGTGTGATCACACCATTGGATCCAAATGAAGAGGACATATACAAAGAGCTGGTAGATGAGGATGCACAGAGCTTTATCATTGAAAATATTTACAAGATCATAGGGTGTAGGGAAGATTAAATCAATCTCATATCGGATGGAGAGTTGATTTGGAAGAGCGTGAAGTAATATGATACTGATTCATAGGATGCCATGGAGAAGTGGCAACCTAAGATGTATGAGGCATTTACACAAAAATGTGTAAGGATAACTAAAGTGGTTCACTAGATTGGTTTCGATCTATGTGATGCCATGAGGTTTGACGGAACAGGTCCAATAGAATAATTCATAGTATAGATGGAAAAGAGCATTCTGGAAGATCGAAGAGTTCAGACATGGATTTCTTAGTATGGGGAACACATGTGTTCTGGTGGGTGACACATCGCACAAACATACAAGATAAGAAACATGTGGTTGAGTTTATGAAGGTCAGATTCCATCCCATCTTTGACTTTGAATTGACCAATCGATATAAGGGAACTAGAGATCCTCATGATCACATTCACTACTGTGAACACCGATGGACTACCAATAATATTCGTCATACCCAATGGGTCAACAGGTTCATTCATACTATGGATACAGTTGCAAGGAGATGGTATATTCAAGAGGAAATCAAGAGGCAAACAATAGATTGGGTTTATATAAGTGCACAATTTTGCTCAATATTCAACTTCACAGCAAAATATCCTACTCAAAAGGAGGCAGTCCTTTGGATTAACAAATTTATCTTCCACCGCTAACCGAAGGATGCTACACCAAAGGTGGTATGATTGTATCATCAATTGGTGGTGAAAATAAAAGAGGCCATTAACTCTTGGAAATTCGAAGTTGGTGATGTTGATGACGATGACCTTAGATTCATATAGATCAAGGAATTTGAGGGAGAGTGCGTCGTGGAAGGAAAGGCAGTGGATATGGATACAATGGACTATGGTCGTTCGATTAAGACAAATAAAATAATATTGACACTGAGGAAGCACCAAAAATGGCTATCATTAGAGACTATTGGGATAAGGAGACTGTCACTCAGGTGGTATATCTGCTCAAAGAATACAAGAATTTTTTCCCCGAGAGCTTCTTGGAGATGAAGGGGATCACAACATATCTGAGGGAAATGAAAATTTAGCTCAAGCAAGATGCTAAACCTATTAAGAGGAGGCCATATTGATTGAAACCAAAGTATGAGGAAAAAGTGCGCAAAGATTTGGATTGAATGTTGGATTCCAAAATTATTGTTCCCATGGAGGATTTTGATTAGATTAGTCCAATGGTGGCACAACCAAAGAAAACAAGTGACATTCAAATCTATGTGGACCTATAGAGCCTGAATGTCACTTGTGTGCACAATTATTTCCCTACTCCTTTTACCGATGAGGTCCTGGAGAATGTCATGGGATGGGAGGCCTACTCCTTTACAGATAGATTTTCAGGATACCACCAGGTCTGAATTGCGGAGGAAGATTAATCCAAAACCACCTTTGTGAAAAAATGGGGTTCCTTTTCTTCTATTGTGATGTCGTTTGGACTGAAGAACGCACTCGTGGTCTTTTCCTGAATCGTGGTCGCAACATTTAAATAATTTATCCACAAGTTCCTTGAGGTCTACTTGGATGATTGGACAATGTTCAGTTTGTTAAAAGAGCACATGCAATCCCTCCACTCAATGCTAGATCGATGTCACCAACCCTAAATTTCCCTGAAATTGAAGAAGTGCATCTTCTGCACGCCATTTGGGACCATGTTCGGGCATGTTGTTTACAACTATGGATTGTAATTTGACCAAGCCAAAATTGTTTCCATACTAGATATGGTGGCCCCCACTTCGGTTTGAGAGTTGCGCACCACATTGGGTTTATATAGGATACTATCGTTGGTTCATTCAAAGTTATGTGAAAATTGCTGACCCATTAGAGAAGCTACTACACAAAGACACAAAGTACACATGGAAACATGAATGCCAACAATATTTGGATACCATGAAGGAGAACCTAGTCACTACATCGATTAGACTAGTGTTCCCAAACTAGTCCAAGATCTTTCACGTTCATGTAGATGCTTTGTCCATTGTGTTGGGAGTAGTTCTTGCACAATTGATCAAGAGGAATATTAATCATCTGATTTACTTTTCTAGTCCCAAATTGTTCAATGCAGAAAAAAATACACAATGACTGAGCATGAGGGCCTCACCATGGTATATGCCTTGCAAAAAATTCTACATTATTTGTTGGGAACCCCTTCTAAATTCTTCACTGACCATTATGTTTTCAAGTATTTAGTCAACAAGCCAGTATTGGGGGGGGAGGATATGACATTGGTTTCTTCTCTTCCAAGAATTTGAGTATGAGGTCGTTGTCAAACCAGGAAAATATAATGTTGGACCGAACCATCTGTCAAGGATTGAGTTCAATGAACCTGGTCGAATCCTCGATGACGACCTCACCAATGCACAAATTTTTCATGTAGAGGTAGTTCCTGATCAATTAGTCGAGATCGTTGAATTTATCACTTTAGGATAGACCCCTATGGGGTATACTCAGGCCCAACATAGCCAACTGGTGACTCATAGTGTTGACTATCAATTAATTGTTGTGCAATTATACAAGCTAGGGGTTGATGGAATTCTACGCAGATGTTCCTTAGAGCACGAATGATACCCCATTTTGTATGAAGCACACAAGGGTATTGCAGGAGGTCACAATGTCGATAAATTTACCATGGGGAAGGTGCTACAAGTACGAATTTGGTGGCCCTCTCTCTTTGTCAATGCCAAGGAATATTGTAAATGGTGCAACGTTTTTTAGTGCATGAAATCCCTCCTGAAGAGATGAGCTACCTTTATTTTCGATTATAGCCTTGGAACTATTTTAGAAGTGGGACATTGATTTTGTGGGCCCTATCAGTCCTCCCATGCACTAGGCAGGGGCACGTTATATCATCACAACTACAGAGTAGTTGACTAGATGGGCCAAAGTTGCATCGGTTAAGGATTGTACTATAGAAACAACTATCCAGATCATCTTTGAGAATGTGATTACCAGGTTTGGGTGCCCGAAGGTGTTGATGAGTGATAAAGTCTCACACTTTTTGAACGATACCATTCAGGAACTCACTTAGTAGTTCATGATCCACCACCAAAATAGCACTCCCTATCATCCACAAGCTAATGGTACAATTGAAGCTTTCAATAAGATTTTAGAGCATGCTTTAACCAAAGTTTGTAATGTGTAGCGTGACTGGGATCAACGGATCCCTGCAGTTTTGTAGGCATATAGAACCAACTACAAATGGTCGATGAAGTGTACCCCCTTCATTATTATTGTTCTAAGGAAAAGAAGCAGTCATGCCACTCGAATTTATTTTTCCTAGCCTATGCATTGCTATAGCTACTCACATGACTGATGAACAGTCACTTCAACAATGGTTAGATGAACTCATGGAGTTGGAAGAGGATCTTCTCGTGGCGGGGTTCATCTAGGTGGTCAAAAAGAAGAGACAAAATGCATGGCATGATTGCAACATCCACCAAAAAATTATACATCTAGGTTATCAATGTTGTTATACGATAGCAAATTTTTACAACACCCAAGTAAGCTACGTATGTATTGGTTGGTCCCCTTCCACCTGGTCTACATCAGTGAAGCCAGTGCAACCAAGCTATCCATGTTGCAGGGACAACATCTCAAGGGACTTGTCAATAGAAGTAGATTGAAGGTGTACTATGGCCCACATGGGTCACTTCTCATTTAGCAATAGTTATCCAACGTGGAGTCCGTGTAGGGTAGGCATAGAGTAGGATGTGTAACATATAGGAAGGTACATAGTCGACATAGTGCACCTTTTTTTCCACATAGGATATACTCCAATCATACAAACATACTAGATAGATTGAAAACTTTATAGATTCCCAATATTTCCAATTCTGGGTGAAGTTATGCCTCATGTGCAAGGTGTTGGATCTGGCAAGGAATTCACATGAGGTTAGGATGAGCTACCTGGTGCTACACTACATTGAAAGGTCAAGCAATATGGTTCAATCAAATCACCAATACGGTGGGTCTGAATCGTTATATACTCACCTATGGGACTCATCCATAACTCCATACTTCTTCTCCAGACATCCACATCAACCGACCTCTTGTCTCATTTTGGCCTACAGTTTCTACCATCAACCACTCTATATATCTACCCATCCCACCGATAGATCCATCGGGGATATCCTCCATGCCCCATCCTCTCTCATCCCTTTCCATTTCCCAACCCTCGTTTCCCACCGTGTTTTCCACTACCCCTCCACTCTCTGCATCCATTATCGTATCCTATCCAAGTTCCCCTTCCATGGCTAGGTTCTATAGAACTTTAGGGGCATGCAATTATTAGTGAGGGTAGGAATCCAAAGAGCCCACAATCCAGTTCTCGCGATAGTTGGAAATTTGAATAGAAATTCTTCCAACCAGCAAGGTATATATCCTACCGCCACATAGTTCCCTGAACTGTGCTTCGAATTTGCGATAGTACGCCAACTCTCTGATCCCATAGGTGGTGTTCCTTTCACCATGGATAATCACCTTTGTTGAATCGGGTATCCCAATGCTACGAGTTACCCTCTCCACTGGGTTTGGCGGTCCGTGTCTTCCATCCTCTACTGCTAGCTCAATGAGACATGAGGATGGAGGTGGTATCCACCGATGGAACTCTTCCTCATGATCCACCTCTCGTAGGTCACTGAGTATCTAGGCCAAGTTCTAGTTGTATCACTTGGTTTATCTAGGGGGTCAATTTTTGTATGGTGTGATTCACAAATATCTCTCACTCACAAATCCAAAAACTCTCGAAGATAGAGAGTTCGAGATGTTGAACAAATGAATCCCAAAGCCATCACTAACCTTGAGTATTTCTCGACTCATTCCAAGAGCCATGTAATGAACCCATGTGAAAATGTATTAAATCATAGAGCATTGTTTATGATGATTAATGATTCCCTTGGAATATGTATGTGACTGGTTGAATGACTATAATGTAGTGATTCTTGTCATTTGATGTGTTATTCATGTGTTCGATGGATGTATGTGTTATTTTTATATATTGTTAGTCTTTAAACTTATCACAATGAATGTATGAATGTCAGTCCGGATGGATTCTTTGCACAATTAACCCTTCATCACCGACACAAGACCAGATGGTCTATGTGATTCTCATGGTGTCTTGGGTGATACCTTCTTCAGTCTTTGGCTGAGGTTTGATATGTCGATGCCTTGGGGTTTTTGTTGGTCAAGATTGGATGAACCCTAGGTCATCAATCCCACAACGTTAAGAAGGATGCATGAAAGCAAGTCAACACCCTCTTACATGGGGATCTATAAGAATAAATATACATGAAACAACATCTTACCTATGTTCAGAATGACTCTAACCTTGTTTGTTGTCTTAAGAAATATCTTTATGGTATTAGGAAAGCTCCTAAAGCTTGGTATGAAAAAATGGATAGTTTTCTTCTTGACATCAACTTTTCTAGATGTCAATATGAACCCAATGTCTATACCAAGAAAGTAGGAAGCAATTTCATAATACTTGTTATTTATGTTGATGACATTATCCTCACTGGTAGTGACCCTAAAATTTTAACCCATGTGACATCCATCCCTAAGAAGACAATTGAAATGAAAAACTTAGGCTATTTGCATTATTTCCTTGGCCTCCAAGTATTGCAAACCTAAGAAGGAATTTCTCTTTCCCAATCTAAGTATTTCTATGACCTTCTTGATTGCTTTCATGTGGAAGATTCTAAACCATCCCCATATCCCTTCCAGTCTGGAGTCAAACTAATGTCAAAGTCAATGCCACTTTGTATCATTACCTAGTTGGTATCCTTTTTCATTTGACTCATAACCATCCTGGCATTTCCTTTATTATGGGTCTTATTGCTTGGTATATGCAAACAACCCATGAGAGCCATTGGAAAACAAAAAACACTTCATTATGTCCAAGGTATAGTTTAGTTTAGGATACATAACATTTCAGGGGGGACTCCTTTGTTAGTTAGTCAGTTTCATTGATTCGGATTGGGACCGCGACCCTGATGATTGAAAGTCTACTACATGTTATTTTTCCGGCCATGGTTCTAGACTTGTCACTTGGGCTTGTAAGAAACAACATGATCTTTCTCTTTCTTCCAAAAAAGTAGAATATCAAGAATTAGTTAATGCAAGTCAATAGGCCTTGTGTCTTTGATAGATCCTTTTCGGAGTTTAGATTCAAGCAACAAAATTCGACAACCCTCTCAATCAAAGTGTCGTCAAGCTCACCAAAGATTTATTTCAACATCAATGCAACAAACACATTGAGATACAAATACACTTCATTAGAAATCTCATTCATGATCATGTTCTTGAAGTGCTCTTTTTCCCTACAAATGATCAAGTTACAAACATTTTCACAAAGTCTCTTACATAATCAAAGTTTTCCAAACTTAAATCTATGTTAGGATTTCATGAAGTTGTCATTAAGGAGAGTTAGAATCTAATGCCTCCTTCCTTCTTCTATTGTGTCACCTTTGTAAATCCTTCAATCCTATCCCAAGTTGTTCTTAAGGGGTGATGTTAGGATATTTAGACACTTAGGATATAGTTAAGATCAACTTGGTATAATATGTCTTTAGGTAAAAGTGTGTGTCTTAGTGTGTTTCTTTAGTATGCATTTGTAGTTATGTAAAACGATGGTCATGATATGTTCTAGACATAGAGTGATCCAATGATTCATATTCTCCTTGATACTAATGACTATTGAATCGTGTATTAACACTCGGTTGGTCCATGATCTATATTTAAAGATCATGGAGGGTCATGTGTTGAAGATCAATTGTGAGAAACTCTCTTGTAAAATGTTTTTCTTTTTCATTAATATATTGCCTCAAGTGGCCATCTTGGCTAGGGACATGGATTGTTTCCTTCTTCGAGGGTTTTAACCACATAAAATATTCATGTTATGATATTTGATCTAGTTGTGAGAGTGGTTACTTAAGGTGTTTTTTCTATGTGTGAATACGCTATTTTGTCAAACAAAATAAAGATGATTATTTATTTGGATTAATTAATTCATAATTATTTTTAAAGTGGAAAAGCTCTACTCTTTTTTATTTTTTCCAAAAAAAAGTCACAATTTTTATTCCATTATAAAATGAAAATCACATTCTTTAGATACTCAAAGCACAATATAAAATAAAGTAAATATATATACATATTACACTTACAAGAGTATAGATTCCAACTACATTGAAAATATTAAAATTACATAATTAATGTACGTGTCATTTATTGCCTTTTAAGAAATATTCCTCAATCTTTCATTTTTTTCCCATCTTCTTTTTAACTTCTTACCACCTATAAATCATAGTAACTAAGTGTAAGTCAAAAGGTGAGAAATCACTTTTATTTGTATATAAAAATAGTACATTTTTACGAGTTAAGAAGTCCATATTTCAAGAACAATGAACACGTATTTGAAAACGATAGTTGGTGTAAGAGATGCCTTTGAAGGGTCTTGTTATCATCCTAAGAGTGCATACATGGTACTTTTTATTTTATTATAAGGAAAGTAATGTGTTAGCAGGGTTCCAAAGAAGTTATATTATGTGAGACTCATCAATGTACTAACTAAACCAAGATACATGTGACAATTGTTTAACAAACAAATGAACCTCACATGACCTACAATTGGCCTTACTTATCATCCAATTGATTCAAATTATCCTTAATCGATCTAAATTAGTTATAACTGATCATAATCGATCCATAATTAAATTCTATCAACATCAATTAACTCCAATTACTCATAATTAACCCATAATTTTCATTCTTAACAAAATTATATATATATCCTGAGTGGGCCTAATGGTTAAGAACATGTGCTTCCTCCTAAGAGGTCACAAGTTCAAATCCAGAGGGGGGTAGGGTAAGTATACCTCTGTAGGCTTTACCAGTCAAATCACTGGTTGGAGGAAGTCTCATACACCAATTTGGTGTATGGCTTGGTTGTGACCTTAAAAATAGATTATA